>BQKZ01002080.1:30225-55598 GCA_036244855.1 Temnopleurus reevesii
GGAAGACACTAATATTAAATTATTTCAATTAGTTTTAGTGAAAATATTGCAATTTATGTGAATTTATTGCAAAATCCCAATTTCCATTGGATTTGTACACAAAACCAGGTTTTTGAGCAATTTTGGGCTTGACAAATTTTTTTCGAAGGGGCGTGGCTTCGCGACCATACACGCGGGCGCGCTTAATTTGGTCTCAAAAGTTGCGCGATAAGTGAAAGAAAAAAGTCATAAAATTTTGCGGCCGTAGCATTTCGCGTTGCGGACTTACGGCGCGAAGCGTCCAGGGGGGGGGGGGCCATTATGGCCCCCCCCCAGGTAAGTTAGGGTTAACCTCCTCCTCCTGTCTAGCTCCAGTTACACTACAGACCTAATTATCAATTTATCTTAATTCTTACCCTATTGATGGAAGCAAAGGCCGGACCAAAGCGATTTGCCATCTGTAGCCTCTCTGAGATCCAGCCCGGAAGTTTGGCCTTGATGGAGGGCTTTGTGTAGCGATGGTCTAACATCAAGATTGTCGCATAATCTCCCCTGTGACGTATTGCCCGGCCTGAGCAAAGAGAATGGGAATACAACAATTTATAAATTAATACCCTTTACACGAGAACATGAAAATGCATCTTTATTAAAAGGATAAACAAGCTTGGATCCAACTACTAGTACGCCCAGAGGCAAAATCCATGATCCATGATTAACTCCCGGAGAATCATTTCAAGTAATTTTCCAAACAAAATTTTCTTTAATTACCAAAGATAAAATTTGTCAGATCTAATTGATATAACCTTCCATAGAAAAATTGACTGTTAAAAATTCAAATATGGAAGCATATTACTGCAGAATAGGCACCTAGCACTTTACAACAGGATAAAATTTTCCTAATGGACTGTGCACCATGTAAACTCAGGTTGCACCTCAGAAGTATTTGTATGGGGAAAATTTAGGGTGCCAAATTGAACTTTTATTTCATAGCAATGCCGCAAATGTGCAGGACATTCCTTACCTATCGACTGGTTGACTGCTTTCATACAGAGGTTGTCATAGTGAACTTGTCCTGCACTACGTCCATTGATCTGAGGCTGTAAAACAAAAAGAGTTGAAAGAGGGAATTTATTGTTATACATATGAAGTTACAATGCCCCCAAAATGTAACTTCTACAGTTTATATACTGGTACATAAAAATAAACAACAACAACATTTCAGGTAACAAGCAAAGAGATGCAAACAAACTATTTACATTCTCATCAAACATACTGTGAATCTTTCATTTCTTGTTTTTCATTGTTTTTCCAAACATTGTTCTTTATGAGGTTTTCTTTTACATTATTTGGTAATGTGAACATGGGAACAGTTTTTTTTTAGATGAGTGTAAAACAGAATTCATAGCTGTGTTGGGGAAAGTTCCAAAGTTCTGTATGTTCTTACCAGATTTGCATTGAGGTAGTCAATCTTCTCTTTCAACTCTGGCGATTTGATGTTTGCATACGGAAGACCAACCATCACAACACACCTGTTCAAAAAGAGTTAAAATAAATGAAATAATGCCACTGGCAGAGGAGGCATAAAAACCACGAACAAGTCTATTACTGGATAAAAGTTTTACTTCTCATGAAGTAATTTTCCTGGTATCATATTGCACTTTGCTATGCATGTGAGCATAATTGTTACTCAAAAGATGCTTTGTTCAGCAACTCCTTAAATTCACAAAGAACAGTACAGTAAAATGTTTTAAATATTTTCTCAGTGTCTAAAACTAAATCAAATGTGAAGAGTCAAATTATTTTCGAAGCAAAATACGCCAAAATAAGTGCGAAAATCTTCTTCTAATATCGTACACAGTTATATTTAGGCATGTAAAGTAATTTGTGAATACATCGGCTCGTTTTACATAAATTTCTGCATCCCAACCATTACGAATCTATAAGTTTAAATGGTTAAAAATAATGCTATATTACATACTACATATCCAAAGAAGGAAATCATCACTGAAATAACAATTACTCTAATATGCACTATATTTTCACACATCACATGCACTCAAATTATGAGAATGAGGATAAATAAAGTCTATACTTTGATCGTCATTTTGCTAATTTCTATCTCATTATAGGCTCCATATCCTTGAAGAAGTATATTATAAACATGTACATTTGCAGCTGCAAAACTAATTTTCATTCCATGCAAAGATAATGTATTCAAATAATCTTCAAAGTATCAATTTGGTGTAAATGACAAGAAAAACTCCCACCATTACAGCAAATCTATGGGGTTTTTTCAAATCTTTTTTCTTGAATGCCCTTTTTGTAACTAAAAATTGAAAATCATAGACAATCCACTATTTCAAGTCTTCCCTTCACAAAGAAATTTTTCTCTGTAACTGAATATTGAAGGCCACTGCACATTACACCATTTAAAAATCGTATGATCTTACGACCAATTTTGCACATACTGAAACGCTTTAGAACGTTGTCTTATGGCAGGGTACTTTACACTTAATACACTACTCAAAATAAGTTAAGGACCACTTTTTAAATCGTACATAAAGATTTTATACATGGTGTTTTATTTCTGGAAATACCTCAGTACAACTGTCCTAAATGTCCTTAAACACGCTGTAATCAATTTCACGCATGGGTGGTTTCAGTTGTTGCACAATGTCTCTNATGATAGTGGTAAGATGATGATGGTGATGATAATGATGATGATGACACCCAAGATGATGAAGATGATGATGGTATGATGATAGTGGTAAGATGATGGTATGATGATAGTGGCAAGATGATGGTATGATGATAGTGGTAAGATGATGATGATGATGAGGAGGAGGATGAGGATGATGATGATGAGGAGGAGGAGGATTATGATGATGATGGTTTGCTGATAATGATGGTCTGATGCTGATGCTGCTGCTGCTGATGATGATGATGATGATGACGAAGATGGTATTATGATGATGATGATGATGATGATGATGATGATGATGATGACAAAGGTGGTATGATGATGATGATAATGATGATGATGATGATGATGATGATGATGATGATGATGA
Organism: Temnopleurus reevesii; assembly: GCA_036244855.1. Classification (NCBI taxonomy): domain Eukaryota; kingdom Metazoa; phylum Echinodermata; class Echinoidea; order Temnopleuroida; family Temnopleuridae; genus Temnopleurus; species Temnopleurus reevesii. Next base: position 33,276 of record BQKZ01002080.1, read on the forward strand.
TGATGATGATGATGAAGATGACGAGAAGGATGACTGATGAAGATGGTATGATAATAATGATGATGATGATGACGAGGACTGAGGAGAATGGTATGATGATGATGGTATGACGATTATGATGTTTGGGATGTTTACGATGATGCCATGTCAGACGTATCATATAAGAAAAAGCCAGAAAAAATAATATGACAATCCCTCTATATTTCTGTTTCTATTTTCCTTTACTCTTTCTCTCGCTCTTCTCTAGTGATTTGCTCCCATTTTCCTCCTTTTTCATAATCATAACAAAACATTAGGTTACTCATCTTTGGGCAATCTTTAAAAATCCTAAAGAAAGCACCCTGATCGACGAACACTAATTCTAGTAAAACCTCCTTGGAATTGCTCATTTGCAAAATCAAACTATCAAACACAATAATTTCATTTTTTAAGAACACTAGAAAAAAAAATTGAAAAAAACTTGTAACGGTACAAGTATTGGCTTATCATCACCATCAGCTCTGGATGTGTCAAAGAGTGATAAACTTTAAATTCACCTTCATAGTTTCTTCAGGCTCTTCACTCTCTTCCTTTTCTNTATAAAGTCTCTCTGAGATTCAGTCTGGAAGCTTGTATTTACTTCTTGATGACAGTTTTGAATTAGTTTTTTGCTTTTGTTTTTAACCCATCAATTGCCCTTCAAGCCTGATTATGACAGCTACCAATATCAATTTCTTTTAATTCCTACCTTGCCATCTGAAACCGCTCTGAGAGTCATCCCGGGTTGTGTTTCATAAAGCTGTTTGTAGATCTATGCACAACTGTACAAAAGAATGGTGATCCTTTACCAGGTGCTATTTAGCCACAGGAGGTATCATCGAGTACAGGAAAGGATCATCAGTCATTCGTATAAATCATGCATACCTCTACGAATCGCTTTATGACAGTTTTTCCCTCTGACCCTTTCTATCGTTTTGGACCCCCCCCCCCCTACAATGACAAGCCCGATTTCTCTTGATTCTCACCCTGTTGATAGAGGCAAAGGCCGGACCAAAGCGATTTGCCATCTGAAGCCGCTCAGAGATCCAGCCCGGAAGTTTGGCCTTGATGGAGGGCTTCGTGTAGCGATGGTCTAACATCAGGATGGTCGCATAATCTCCCTTGTGACGTATTGCTCGACCTGGGCAAAGAAATAGAAAATACAAGTTACAAAAAAATTTTGTTCCTAAATACATTTTCAAGTTTAGAATACACAAATACAAAATAAAATAAACATACTTCTATAATATAAAATGGGGTAAATAAGCCTCACAATACTAAAAAGAAATCCATATTTCCCAAATAAGCTCTCAAAAGTTCTATGACAGTTATCTCAACTTATTGTTCAAAACATCATAATTGTAAAAGTATCAAAGATAGAGTTTTCAATGATCTCCTGAAGGTGGACTCATATCATTGGATAATTGGTGGCTTGTGACCTTTCTCAATTTCGCGGGTCATTTTTATAAAATTTCCCAACTTTTGTCGAATAATCCCCCATCTGGACTAGAATCCTGCAAATTTTCAGCTAAAAATACTCATAATTGTATTGGGACAAATGTAGGGTGCCATATTGATCTTTCATTTCATATCAATAATGCATGCATGCAGGAAGTCATTCCTCACCTATAGACTGGTTTACTGCTTTCATGCAGAGGTTGTCATAGTGAACTTGTCCTGCACTACGCCCATTGATCTGAGGCTGTAAAACAAACACAAAGTTTAAGAAGAAGGGTGTTATTTTCAAGCTTATTAAGCTAAAATGTAAAAAAAATGTATTTATAATGTTAAATACATAAACAAAATTAAATAATTACAATGTAAGTAAGACATGCAAACAGACTTTGTACAGTGGAACTCGGTATAAAGAGATCTAGACCCTATTGCATAAAAAGTTGCATTTAAACGCAACCCAGAAAATCAAACGCAAATTCTAAATACGCGCTCCTGATTGGTTGAAAATAGAGTTGCATTAAATTTTCTGACTTGCGTTTAAGTTTTTTTTATGCAATAGGGCCCTGATATAACAAAGTTCCTTACATGAAGAGGTAAAATTCTGTTTCCAGCTGTTTGTAACTTATTGTTTCATAACCCTCCTATAACAAGATGACTGCTACAACAAGGTATTTTTGATTGTCCTTAGCACCCGTTATATCCAGTTTGCCCTGTATATATAAATTCATGTCAAAGATACTGTGAACATTACTAAGTTGATGTTTGTTTCTTGAATGGAAAAAGAAAACATTGTTTCTTTATCAGTTCTTTTATTAGATTACCTGGTTATGTATGTGAACATGGGAATATTTTATTAGATGATTTTATATCAACAGATTTCATAGTTGTGGTGGAGAAATTTCCAAAGTTCTGAAAATTCTTACCAGATTTGCATTGAGGTAGTCTATCTTCTCTTTCAGCTCTGGTGATTTGATGTTTGCATACGGAAGCCCAACCATCACAACACACCTGTTTAAAAGAAAAGTTTAAAGAAATTAAAAATACCCCAAATGATCCAATTATTGAATAAAAGCTTCAGTTCTGGTAAAGCATGACAATATCTCTTTGATTAAATGGTTACAAATAATACTAAACTACTTATTAATCATCAAACGGAGAAAATAGTAATTGAAGTGATATTCATTCTTGCACAATATTTTTGGGTATCACATGTACCCTTAATATGAGCATGAGGTTAAATAATGTCTATACTTTGATCATAATTTTGTTCATTTCTATCTCATTAAAGGCTACATATCCTTAAAGAAGCATATAATAAACATATATCTACAGCTGTAAAACTCGTTTTCATTCCATGTAATAATATCATATTCAAATAATCTTCAGAGTCTCAGTCCTGTGTAAATGCAATGGAAAGAAAAAAAACACAAACAAATCTTAAATGTGGTGGCAGAGGTGGGATTCAAATTCCCACCATTAAAACAAAAGTTTGCCTTTTTCAAAATTTGTTCTGGAATTCAATTTTTGTAACTAAAAACTGAAAATCATAGACAATCCAGCATTTTCAGTCTTCCCTTCTTACAAAGATTTTGTTCTCTGTAACTGAATATTGAAGGCCACCGCAAACTACATTATTTATAAATCGTATGGCCTTACAACCAATTTTGCAGATACTGAAACATGCTTTAAAACATCTCACGGCAGGGTACTTGACACTAATATTCAATCAAGTTTCAAGTATTAGGTACCATGCCATAAGACGAATCATTACAGCATGTTTCAGTATTTCCTAAATTGGTTGTAAGGTCGTATGACTAAAATCGTGTAGTGTACAATGGCCTTTATAACATTCATCATTTTATTGACAAATTCGTACCTTCCTAGGTTGTCAGAGAAGTTAATGCCTTCACTCATCTTCCCTCCTACTACACAGAAGAGTATAGCTCCATTTAGGCCAGCTAAACTGCATCCACTGCAAGCTTTCTATTACAAAATAAAAGCAAAGCGGCATGTTTGGTACAAATAGTTTGAATAATTGCCTCATTGAATAGTTGTAAAGTATCTACAAATGGCAGTAGAGTAGTGAACCAGCAAAATAAACTTTTAATCCTACCATATAGACACAATACAAACCCATGACCAGAACTGAGAAAAGAAGACCATGGATAGCAGTGCATCGGCCTAGGTTCTCGTCAAACTAGGAATAAAGCAAATGCTGGTATGGGATGAAGACCCAGACCAATAAAAGTGGGGATAAATGGGAGCAGTATGGGTTATGATCCATACCTAATGAGCAACGCATGGCAGTATACTAGCCTAAGACCTGGGTTTGTAAACTAAGGATGGCAGAGTAACAATTAGATTTGTAATTTGAACCGAGTTCTGGTCTTGAATGTAGTCCAAAATATATGAATCGAGGAATAGATCTCTTACCTCAATGGTAGCTGAGTACTGGCCCAGGACCTGGTCCACCTGCTTAGCCTTCCTTGGCTCCCTGAAGATCTTCTTACGATGACCCAGTCTGGTAAGGACCCCCTGGGACTCCCAGTGCGTGTAGATCTGCTTCTCGTAGTCGTAGGAGGGAAAGAAACAGACCACGCCTCCGGGTACGATGTTGGAGATGTTCACCAGGATACGGCCAACTTCATTCATCTGGAAGCAATCAGGTAAAGTGTGGAAGAGAGGAGGATGAATGAATTAAGAAAGGGGAAGAAGGATGGAGAATGTGGGATGGAGGATATGGGTGGGGGAAGAGGGATGGGAGAAGAGTGATAAGGAATAAGGGAAGGGGGAAGAGGGATAAGGGATGAGAGGTATGAGGGGAGAGGGACGGGGAAAGAGGGTTGGAGGAAGAGGGGTGAGTGAGAGGAATATGGGAAAAAGAATAGAGAAGAGAAGTAGAAGTTAATTGGGCGAAAAGTAGTGTAGGACGTGGGATGGGGGAAGAGGGACAAAGGATTAAAGATTATCAGAGATGGAGTGGGGTGCAATGGGGGGAAGAGAAGAGGGAAAAGGAAAGGGGTGATTCCATTGCATCATTTCAAGAGGACTATCTAAATCAATGCAAATCAATGCAAATTCAAGGTAAGATGGGTAGCTTATATCTTTGTAAACAAATACTTAATTCATTGTACCTTCTACCACATATTCAAGTGCTGTTAAATTCATGTAAAACATGAACAATATACATGAACCCTTTTGCTACAAAGCAGATGCTTGTTAAAATCAAGCACATGGGTTTGTTCTCTCTTGCTGTCAAACTGGTTGACCACAACAGAATATAGTGGAATAAACTCAGATATAAATGCATTTCTTGCTCAATAACCAATCTTCTCATAAAAAAAACAATTGAAACCTTCTGATCAAAAGCAGCAAGTTAGAATTGGGTTTTAGAACGTGGGTAAATGAATCATTAGTCTCACCATTTCGGGTCGATCCCTATGTTGGTACGTGAAGTCGAGCTCTAATCCAGTCGGTCCCTTAGATAACGAGATTGGCAGCAAGTGCTCAGGTGGTATCACATGACCTGCAATGAAGCAATAGGGTCACATAATAAACACATCTTTTTTTAAACTGGAAGAATAGCGTACCTAGATTTCAAAATTGATCAAAAAATATCTGAAAAGAAGATAAAAAATGACATAAAAAAGTTAAGACTCATATGTATTTGACTACCCAGAATATGTGCAATCATCTTAATTGCACTAAATTTCATAATCAAAACTTTTTTCTGGCGGATTGTGATGAGGTTTCTCGTGAAATTTTTACTTTTATATTACAACAGACTTGGTGCACACTCTGGAAAAGATTATTATTTTCTTTTTATTTATGGTTCGTTGAATATCAAATTGGAGGATTTTCCTCTTATTCCTTTCTTCGGAACAGATTCTATCCTTCAAGGAAAATTTAGATTGGTCGATGAAACAAAAGACACAGCGAAGAAACTTACCACACAAAAACAAGTATGCACTCCGGCTGCACCCCGGCACAGACAAGAAGTTGATGCTTGAACTCTTCAACTGGTCGCATGCTTCCCCAAGCAATGACAATGGCCCTCACTTCCTTGACAGAAGACTAAGATTTGTACAAGAAACTAAAGACACAAAGAACTCTTACCACATGAGAATTCAAGAATGCGCTCTGGTTGTACACCAGCACAGACGAGAAGTTGATGCTTGAACTCTTCCACCGGCTGCATAGTTCCCCCGGCAACGATGATGGCCCTCGCTTCTTTGACCACCTCCGTGAAATGGACGGCTGGGTTGAGAAGCTGAAACCTTAGGGTGCATTGGCTCAACAGTTCTAAAGATAACGAGAGAAAAAACATGAAGAACCAGTTAATTAATTCTTGAAGATTACTCGACTACATGAGTGAAATGTACAGCTTCGTTGAGCAGCTGAAACATCAGGGTGCATTGGCTCAACAACTCTGTAAAGTAGGAGGGAAAATACATAATAATCTTCAGTTATTATTGAGAAATTGATTTCAAATTGAATGGTTGCAAATAAATCATAAACACAGATTTATATAGCGAAACATCAATGAATATGAGCAAAGTTTGCAACTTGTAGGACAACTGATTAACTTCCTTCTTTCTTTCTTAACCTATTCAAATTAAACAATCTCATCCCAAATATTTGGATTCTGTAATATATCTCCTACTTTCACAAGAATACAATTTATTTACAGTGCAAAATTTCACTTGATTCAATCTCGTACCTTGACAGTGGACACAGTGAATAATGTACTCTTCAAATTTGGACATATTAATACTTTCAATTTCTTCCTTCAAGTCTTAAATGGTGAATCTTCATCTGTATATTTTAACCAATAACTAAATATATGAATGAATAGACTATCTAATTGAACAATTAGTTATTTTTACCTTTCTTATGAACGACAACTCTACCATCGCTGTTAGCATTGGTGAGTGCTAAGAGGAAACCCTCTATGTGCATCAGAGGAGAGGTGAAGACGTGATTATCATCATCACCTGGCAAAAAAGAGGAAAAAATGGCCAATCAGGGCTGGGAGATACATGTATCAAATAAAGGACGATAATTTGTATCTCATTTTGTTACCAACAATGTGAAGCCCCAGTCACAGAGAAGCCTGAAAGCAACACCCTTTAACACGACACTTTGTCCAGTTGAGCCTTGATTAACCTCATTAAATGCCCCTGAATGAAGAGGGACACAAAACTGAGATCACAAAGGACTCAACTGGACTAAGAATCGTGTTGCTTGGGCTTCTATGTGACAGGGGCTGAAAGTATATTTCCATCAGCAAGAAATACAGGTTTAAACTTTGTTCGAGAACTCTTGAATCCTGCCCTCTTTTGCTAATTTGCTGTAGAACTGTCTCAAGTCAGATCGCAGGCAACCAATTTTTATAAATCTATTATTTTTTTAAAGGAGTAACTTAAATGAGGCTTCATCGGATCATAAAGGGGAAAGGATTCTTGAAATTCAACAGGCATGTGATTGTTTGGAAATCTTACTTGGTGCTGTCGGTTGCTCCGGAGTTTGAGCCTGCCCTCTATTGCTGATTTGTTGTAAGAATTGCGTCATGCCTGATCCCTTGGGTTTCTCAGCCTGACGGACAGTCACTGATGAAGGCTGGTATCTCTCAACAAACCCATTCAACTGTTAAATTAAAAATCACAAAATGTTTTCATTTATGTAGCAAATAGGGTGTACGCACTAAATATGAAGTGTAATTGGTCAGACTAGTATCACATGACATACAATATCTCCATTATCTTTTTTATTACATTACAGGCCTAAATTTTCTCTGTCCTAAATAAAAGGTTCAAGTGCGTACACATTTAATTTTGACATTGGCAATTTATGCATGCAATATGTTATGTAATAATTTTGTCTGTAAATCTCGGGGTTTATTTTATCATCAATGTATGTTCTATTGATGCACCAGTATTGGACAATATGAACTCCAAATACAGCGTAACTAAATTATCTCTAGAGAACATATTACAGTATGGTGCATGATAGACAATACACTATAGTTTGATAAGTGCACCAATGACCGAACACAAACAACAAAACCCTTACAAAGACAAACTGAAAAAGTTAAGAAAAAAAAAAATAAAAAGGCAGTATACATGTATGAAGTCTATAGGACAGGTTATAGGGCATTTCAATATCAGAGTGAAAATTCCAATTCCATATACATAATTATCATAAATATTACAAAAGTAAAAAAGCCAACTTTCTAAAATGATAAATTAAAATGCTCGTGCATCTTCTAACACGAACAAATAATATACCTTTCTGGAGATTTGGCTCTTTTGGCAGTACCTTTGAAGCTGTAAAATAATGGAAAAGGGTAAATTGATGTTACACATTCTCTTACTGTGAATTTTCTAGAGGCTAAAAAATAGACTTTCTTTACAAAACTCACTACTCTATAGCTCTCGACACTATGTACTTATATACATGTATATACTTTTCATTATTTTTCATACTTAATTCTAAAAGAATTCACATAAGACCGGAGCTGCTCAAAAAAGTTCAGACAATAAGACAGAAGCTTTTTTCCCAACTTGTTTGGTTGTCCAATGAGTGCCATTTCTCAAACAAAAGGACAGTAAATCTGGGTTTTAAAAAAAATTATCAACATTTTGACGGCAAAGAAAACAAAAATTACAGTTACATTTCATAATGCTTCGCACAACATTTTGTGATATTTTAATGTTTGTGAAAAAAGGGAAAAAATTCTAAGTCAAACCATTTTCATAGGATCAATTGACAGAGAACAACAATAAATTCTTTTTGCCTCACCTTGAAGAGGTTGATGTTATCCATCTGTGTCTGGAAGAGAAAATTGTTGATGGTGAAAAGTGATGTGGCAGCGCTTGTCTTCTGAGTGTCAGGAGCCGTGTCAGTTCTCCCTCCGAGGTAACGGACCCAGCTACTCAGAATCTGAAGGAGCTGTTTGATGTACATTAGATTCTTGGCAAGAAGGCGGCTCCTAGAATTATGAGGAGTCAAAGTTATTGATGGTGAAAAGTGAGGTGGAAGCGTTAGTCTTCTGGGCGTCGGGAGCCGTGTCTGTTCTCCCTCCGAGGTAGCGGACCCAGCTACTCAGGATCTGAAGGAGCTGTTTGATGTACATTAGATTCTTGGCAAGAAGGCAGCTCCTGGCATGAAGATGGAGGCAAAATATTATCTTAATTGTCATTTAAGTGATGGAGATGCTTGATTCTCATCAAATTCTTGGCAAAATTATAATATTGGGAAAATGTCTAATCAAATCACCTTCTTAAAGGAGATGGCTTATGAAATTGTGTACAGACAAAGCAGAGCATAACCTCATACTGCATTCTGATAATGAAAGCTATGACAATAAACAATGATCTTAGAGAGATATGTACCCCCAATACTCTGAAACTTTGGAAGGAATTAAAATAATTTGTTTTACTTACTTAAATTTCACCATGTATTGACTAAGATGTGAGTGAGCTCTGCATAGCTGTAAGAATGAAATAGAAAGAGACAAATAGGAAATAAGATGTCACATGAATGTAATACCATGAAGTCTTACTCACAGGCATGATCAAGATTTCAAACAGAATTTTCAAGTGATTTGTTGCTGAGATGGTACCTGAGAAAGGGTCACTAGTCATTTGTAGAGTCGTACATACCTGGATGACATGAAACTTTTACTACAAATACCTTTAATATTTTGTTATTGTAACTTGACAAGTTTTATTTTACAAATAGTATAAGGTTATTAAAATTCAATCTCCTGTACACATCTTCTTCTACATGTATGCCCATAACCAATATAGAATATCTCCCTATGTGAATAGCATCTCTTAATGACGCCAAGGGAATACTGCTTGGAGGTTCAGTTAGTTCCATTTATTTCAATTACGGACAATCATTACAATTTTATTGTTTAATAACTTTTTACATTTTTTACAGCATTTTTTCATTATTTGATGTGAATGAAATGTCCGTCCTTTTTAAAGTGTATATCAGTGGACTAATATTAATATATATATATTTTTTTTTTTGGGGGGGAGGGCTAAGGTGAAAATAAAACTTACCTGGGCCCCAGTAACCTCAATGCTGTGCACATTGCAGATAGTCTCAATGAGATTATGAGCTTCATCCACGATGACAATGTTCCCTTTCAATTTGATGTGGCATGCTTTTCTTGTTGATTGATGAAGGAGAATATTGTATGGGAGAACGACCAGCTAAATCAAAGAAAAGTAGAAAGAGATAGAGAGGTGAAAGATTTAAAACTAGTTTCAACAAGTTTTCTTGAACGGCGATAAGATAATCTTTTTCAAATTTGTGGAAATTTCCCTGAACCACTCTCTCCACTTTGGAGAGTTCAGTGTATCCTCTATTATCCACCTACTGCTCCTTCTTTCATTGCTTAATTTCTTCTTTGATGCCTTCTGCAGCTGTTTGCTCATGTTTAAGTCATTAACCTTGTCCAATATACCGTCTACCCGAACTATAGCTATTTAGATTTCACTACCCTATCCTAATAGACGCTCAGCGAACCAGAGCTGAAATGAGGGGGGTGATATTAGAGGAGGGAGGGAATTTACAAACCTGGGCAGAAGGGACAGCATAGCGCGTGCCGTAGTACGGGCAAGCCTTCAACTCCTTCCCAACATCCACAAGCTGCTCCATATCCATCACATCTATCGCTACCCTATCCTTGTAGATACTCAGCGGACCAGCGCTGAAGTGAGGGCAGGCTTTGGATTGTTTGGATCGCTTCCGTTTGGGCTTGGTTGAACCGTCATCCTTCTTGCTCCCTGGGTAAGGAGAACAGAGGGCAGCAAATCATTAATGGAAGTTCTCATTGTCAAATTTGTTTTAAAAATCTAAACTGCCTAGTCCTAATTGTTATCTGAAGACTACATGGCATACTAAAATCAAGCTTTCACATTGCTACGCCTAAAAGTTGTCATTCAGTGCTTCAAAAGTGAAAAAAAATCTAAAATTCCCTCTCTTGAAACCTTGTATTGAAATTAATACTTTCTCAACAAATACAGAATTGACAACAAATATGACAACAAATACAGAATTGACAACAAATATGACAACAAATACAGATTTCCAAGATTTCTTGTTAGTGTGTTTGTAAGTTTCTTTCTTTTTTGCATTCTTTGTAGGTTTTCATCCATCCATCTGAGCATATTCAGAACGGTCAGACAGCTTGATCTAAGAACTATTTAAAATGCTCAACTCCAATTTTCTTTCTTTGCTTGCATTTTTTGTAGGTTTTTCATCCATCTGAGCATAGTTAGACCGGTCAGAAAAATTAATTTAACAACTATTCTCATAGTTTAATCAGTGTCTTTATAGTGTATTGTATATGTGAAAAGTTTCTAAAATCCTTCAAAGCCTATAAAGCAAGGATCCTCTACCTGATTGTTTGCTAGACTGCATTTCCAGGCACTTGTCATTAATCAGAGACATCGAGCCGAGCTTCTTGACGGATTCATTGATGCACAGGTTCTGTCTTGATCCAAGGGTCACGACCTTTATGTCGTCATGGTAAGGACTCTTCTGGACCTCGTGAACAAACTGACTCAGTTGAGAGTGGGTTCTGCTACAGTAGAAGATCTGAGAAAAAGTAGGTAAAACACATATTTATTTACCCTTCTCTCTTGAGGGGACTTCTGGTACCATGGAAGATCTGCAACATGATGGTATGATGATAGTGGTAAGATGATGATGGTGATGATAATGATGATGATGACACCCAAGATGATGAAGATGATGATGGTATGATGATAGTGGTAAGATGATGGTATGATGATAGTGGCAAGATGATGGTATGATGATAGTGGTAAGATGATGATGATGATGAGGAGGAGGATGAGGATGATGATGATGAGGAGGAGGAGGATTATGATGATGATGGTTTGCTGATAATGATGGTCTGATGCTGATGCTGCTGCTGCTGATGATGATGATGATGATGACGAAGATGGTATTATGATGATGATGATGATGATGATGATGATGATGATGATGACAAAGGTGGTATGATGATGATGATAATGATGATGATGATGATGATGATGATGATGATGATGATGATGATGATGATGATGAAGATGACGAGAAGGATGACTGATGAAGATGGTATGATAATAATGATGATGATGATGACGAGGACTGAGGAGAATGGTATGATGATGATGGTATGACGATTATGATGTTTGGGATGTTTACGATGATGCCATGTCAGACGTATCATATAAGAAAAAGCCAGAAAAAATAATATGACAATCCCTCTATATTTCTGTTTCTATTTTCCTTTACTCTTTCTCTCGCTCTTCTCTAGTGATTTGCTCCCATTTTCCTCCTTTTTCATAATCATAACAAAACATTAGGTTACTCATCTTTGGGCAATCTTTAAAAATCCTAAAGAAAGCACCCTGATCGACGAACACTAATTCTAGTAAAACCTCCTTGGAATTGCTCATTTGCAAAATCAAACTATCAAACACAATAATTTCATTTTTTAAGAACACTAGAAAAAAAAATTGAAAAAAACTTGTAACGGTACAAGTATTGGCTTATCATCACCATCAGCTCTGGATGTGTCAAAGAGTGATAAACTTTAAATTCACCTTCATAGTTTCTTCAGGCTCTTCACTCTCTTCCTTTTCCCCATCTTCTTCTGAATCACCATTGTCCCCGTCGCTATGGTAATCTGCCACCAAGTGATCATCCGCATCATCCCCATCCCTCGGGGAAGAATCAGCTGATCCTTGATTCACATTCTCATTTTGGGCTTTGTCTGGACCTGGTGTTTCATCTGTTGTTGAAAGTCTCTGAAAGACAGCCAAGAGAGGAATTGTAGATCATGGAAAAACATAAAATAGATGAAAGATATATGATTTTCTGTGAGGCTGAAATATGCTGTCTTTTAAACAATCAATCTGTCCATCCCACCAAATAAGAACAAACATGCACAAATGCGCATAGTCGGAAGAGGGCACCCCGCTAAGATGAGCTGTATATAAAGAAAACTGCAAAGCGCCATCAACAGCTCTTCATTTGCATTACTATGATTATTATTATTCATTTGGCAAATTCAAAGCAGTTACAGTGTAAGAAAAAGATACAAGAATTAGGCTTTAAATGAATAACAAAGACTTGCAGTTGGCTTGAGAGGTCTGCCATATGGCATGGAAAAGGAGAACTTAATCTCCATAACCAGCAGGTTTTCTATCCCAACCCACTCAACCAAATGCAGGTAAAGACATATAAATACAAGGTAAAGACACATAAATACAAAGTATAGGATACATGAAGGGAATAAGGAGCACAATGTGATCAGAATATTGACATTACCAAATGACTATCTAAAATTAATTGCACGTCTTTGATTAATTAATATTTTATAATCAATATTGAGAATTTCACAATGTGGATACACTTTGGGATACTAAACAAAATTTACCTTGCGCTTAAATGATGCTCTGTGACGGAGGTCATTCTTCATCTTCTCTAACTTTGCCTCTCTTTTTAACTTCTTTTCTCTCTCTTCCTAGAAAAGAAGTAGAGATCAATTAGTCAAACAGTCAAAATGTATTACCATCATTATCTAAGGCCAGACAAGGAGCAAGTATTTCATAACTTTATGAAGTCACACCATAAAATTGATACCAAACTTTATTTGGATACCTTTTCTCACTTACATTAGGGTTGCATTTCAGAGAAGCTGTTCATAGAGGTACAACCGAGTGGTGACAATTTCCTGCATTCAATGACTTCTATTTCGCCCAGTTAGCATTTGAGAAATGATCTCCAGTCACGTAACTCTATGGACAGCTTTATGAAATACAACCAAGGACTATCTTTAACAATTTATAGTAAGTTTTTTCATTTGACTGGTCAAATTTTTTACGTAAACCCCGCAAAGAAGCGCTTGTTTTCTCACACAAACATTTCTGGACAAGAGGTAGTCAGATGTGGTAGCTCATGTGTGCCTATCTCTGAACGGACAACAGACTTTGATATGTGTTTGTAAATGAAGAATTACATAAATGATCTTGTGGTTGGGAGCACGATACTTGGCTTATTTAGGTTTCTTTTCTCACTACAATTCCTAACACAGCTTCATAATGCTTAGCACAACTATGCCTGTATAATCATGCAAATTTGCAAAAAAAAATTTTGTTCTTGTAGAATAAATGCAAGGTTAGTTCTCTTCCAGTAAGCAAAGGAGGTGGGCTACCCAGGATTTTCAGTGAATGTGCTAAGGAAAATTTGCATTTGTGGAAATAGTTTCAATCATCCCACTTCTAAAATGGACTTCAGTTAAAATATTTAATAATATCCAATAAAAAAAAAATTGCATTCGTGGAAGGGATTAAACTCATCCTTGTCCTAAATAGGCTTCCATTAAAACATCTATTTTGTTGTTGTTTAACCCATTAACTACTGAAACCGAGTAGTCTCTGCACAAATCATATGGGAATTACAAAATTCAGTAGTCAAAGGGTTACTACCATGAGTTTGGTTGTTTTCTCCATCTGCTCTCGCTTGCTATCAAACTCCATCACCCAGTCAGGAGCTCCAGATGATTGCTTGATGCTGTCCTTCCTACAAGAGATATGTGCAAACTATTAAGCATGCATCACACAATTTCAGAGCTACCAATATCTTATTGATAAAAATCATATATTTTACAATGATGTAGATAATAATGGTGTTGATAACAGTGATAATGGTAAGGATGATGATGGTGATGATGATGATGATGATGATGATGTTGATGATGATGATGATGATGATGATGATGATGATGATGATGATGATGATAATGATAATGATTATGACAGTTGTGGTAGAAGTGATGATGATGATGATTATAATAGTAGTGATAGTAGTGATGATTATAGAAATATTGAATTTATTACACTCCATCACCCAGTCAGGAGCTCCAGATGAATGCTTGATTTTGTCCTTCCTGCATACCAGAGATATGTGTAGAGTAAACATGAATCAAATGTATTCAGAATCATTCAATCACTAGGCATGGCTCCTTTTGATGTGAAAATGATGATGATGATGATGACGATGATGACGATGATGATGATGATGATGATGATGATGATGATGATGATGATGACGATGATGGTGAACATGATAATGATGGCAATGATAATGGTAATACCGGTAATAGAAATGTTGATGGTGATGGCAATGATAATGATGGTGATGATGAAATTGTGTTTTCAGGAAAATATCATTGTTATTTTAAAACATTTGATCTGTCCTAATATTTCAATTTCGTCAAAAAGAATTAAAACAAACACCACTTCAAGTGATAATATAATTATTTTAACATTGGTTAGAGACACAACCTAATTAATATCAGAAGGGTGTTTCATAGTCTTTAGAGCTGGTCGCAGCAACAACTTAGTCAGTGCTGATAAATCCAATTAAATCCTTGATTTGATATTATAATAATTGACTTGATAACTATGATAAATATCAAAGTATAAATGCTCATCTCTGTGACAAGCTTCATGAAAGTGTCATTCAAATACCTTTGTTCTTCAGCCTCTTTCTGCTGCTGTTCCATCAATGCTTCAACTTCCCTCTGCTTTGCTTTCTCGTGATCCGTCAACCATTTCAATGCTCCACAAATCAGACTCAAAGATTTTCCCTGTAAGAATGACAACCAAATTTGTTTGTCATAAATAAAGTATGAAAATAAAATCATATAAAGATCACCTATCAATGATGACTATCTTTCGCTTTCTTTGGGTAACGACTATATACAAGTTTAGCTGTATGAATGAAACAAGTTCAGCTATACTTACTTGGGCTTAATATGTATACAGTACTTGTTGGGTTCAGTGAAATTTTATCGATTTGTAAACCACTCTGTAGAAGAACTCAGTCCTTGAAATAGGACTGACATAGGAATTCAGTGATCAAGGCAACTATAGGAACTCCAAGAGAGCAAAATGGTCAACAAATGGGGCATCCACAGCAATTACCATGGGTTTCCTCCAGCTAAATTTGAGGCCTGTGTTTACTGCTCTTATGTTCTATTTTTTATTCAACATCTATTGAATAACTATCAAAAATATATTTGTGTTAATTTAGTTTTGTTAGAAAGCATTTGGCTCGGCTCTTTGGTTAAATGCAATCCGAATTTCTTATCTTGTGAATATTCCTAAATGGATGGTAATTCTGGATTTCAAGCACTCTCTACTATTATTTCAGAGCGGTTCACTGAGTGAAACCAAGCCAAAACATTTAAGGGGTAGTAAAGGAAAATGCTAACTTACCGTTCCAGTGGGGCTTTCAAAGATTCCAATCTTGCCACCTTCCAAAGCATCGTAAAGGTTTTTCATGAAATCCTCTTGGATGGAATACGGAGGGAAGGGGAATGGAAATTGGACAGGTCCTTGATGATCATCATCCTCCGTTCTGCTTATCTTTCTTTCTTGCTCATCACAAGACTGTTCCATTTTCTGTTTATCCAGGGATAGAATATATCAGTATAATCTAGAAATTGAAATAAAAATATTGAAGATTTAGAAGCTTGCACAAAATTTGAGAAAAGCGAAAAGAATTGGTTATCAACACCCGAGGCTGAGATTGGGCTAACGTTATAATAGTTTGATGCAATTTAACTTTCAACCTTAAACAATAAATATTAACATTTCAATCTGGATTGTATCTTTTACATTTTGCTACCTGGTCGACCAAAAAGTAAAATGTAAAAATTAAAAGTCCAGATTGAAAACTGTTAGATATCCTCAAACTAGGGCTAAATAACTTTAACTTGGGCATGGTGAGATTTTTTTCCAGCATACCATTCGGAAACTAAATACGAGAAGAAAATACTAGTATATATGAGAAGAAGATACTAGTACCTTCTTCTCGTATTCAGTTTCAAAATGGTATGCTGGAAAAAAAAGTTTTCTCACCATGCCCAAGTTAAAATTATTCAACTTTCTAGGAAGTTATTCATCTTCTAGGACTTCGTCTTCTAGTAGAAGACAAAGTCCCAGAAGATGATAATTATCAATATAAAGGCAGTTGTGATTCATGAATCAATCTGTTTGTCTGATTTTTCATTTTTTAAACTCCTCCCCTCCTGTCCATAAATTTACAATTGTTTTTTTTTATATAGACTCAATGAGGATCTCAGACTCAGTCTCTGATCTGGTTAGGCCAACTTTATTGGTCTTCAGACTTTTCACGCTAATTCCATTTAAGTACAAATTACGAATAGAAAAAATATGCATGCCTTGGCTTTGGTATTGCTTTAATGTCCATTTTAGCTTAATTTGCTTTGAAGGAAATGGCTAAAATTTAGGTCTATTCATGCGTATTCATACTCCGCCAGAGTTTCAGTAGTCAGATTATGACCATGCTCGCTGGCCCAAATTCATATGGTTTCTCATTGTCAATCCATTTCTACCCTTTTTGGATTAGTATAGTAGACTATATAATGTCAAATAAAACTAAAAGTTCACTCTTCTCAACTGAACGCACTAACTACATTAGTCCGAAGGCTTCGGGCCTCTTCACTTGGGTGGTTGTTACACAGTAACACACCTTGTTCCACCTGGGCGGTGTTTCACCAAATCGTCCTTAAAGTTACGCACAACTTTAGGAAAGACTGGAGTACCATAACGAGTGTAATACGTGCACAACTCTCGATCATACAGCACAAGAACTGATACCAGTCGAGCGTAAAGTCGTGCGTAAAGTCTTTCTTATCTTGGTGAAACACCGCCCCGGCCACTCAGCATTGCAACAACCACCCAAGTGAAGGGGTCCATGGCAAAGCCTTCGGACTATAACTACATCAGAAATCTACCTGAGGCACTACAACATGAGCTTGCAAGCATCCCCTTGCTCGAAGCCCGTGGGCCATATTCTAACGTTAAATTCTTATTTCTAAATTTCAAAAGAAGGGTCAAAACTAAAAAAAAAAAAAACAGATAGAGAAGGGTCATCCGTTTTGCATTATAGAAAGGTTTTTAAATACTTGATATTATTGAACTCAACTTTGTCAGAGAGTGTTCTATCTTGAAAACTCTTGGAAACAAAGTCAATGAAAGAGTGAGACCAAAGATATTATAATACCAAGATGGCCCACTCTCTAGATTTTAGGGGGTACGCTCCGTCTGAGCGANCCTTGCAAGTAAGAGCGTGTATTCTCCGAAATGGAAGCCCTATGGTCTGTGCGTACGACAGCTTTTTATGTGTATTATTCGGTGAGTGAGCCCTCTTCGCTACGCTCTTTGGTGAGACTAAGTTACTTAGTAAGTAAGAATCAAGACTCAAGTTAATTGCATAATTTTATTTTTAGCTAACATGTTGTTACCTTTATTTTAATAAACTAACTAGAAACTTTTTACTTAGGAACTTGAAGTGAGTTTTAGCTATTGTCTCAGTCTCACCCAACCCAGTAAGGTACGGTTTCCATTCTCCTATTTAGTTAATTTCACAATCAATAACTCTGGACATCATACGTCACTTTCCAGCGAGGCCGAGGAGGTCGATCGGCAGCCGGGCCCGACGAGTTCCAGTGCAGCATGCAGTACCGGTATGCCCGCAGAAATCGTCCCACGAACACGGCGGCAGGCTAGGCATGGGCAGCGGAGCTATCGGGTTGAATTCGCCGTGGTGTGGACACCTTCGCCGTATTTCCCGCGACATAAACTTCCGGTAATATGAGAGTATAGACTCTACCATTTATAAAATAGGGTGTAGCGTATTCCATATTTTCTTTAATAAATACAAAGGATACAATGTGATGACATAGTAGTCTTGAAAATGAAATGAATATTTTAGTGTAGTCTGCAAAATACTATTTTTATAAATATATCAATAAGTTAATTTCGATGGAAAATGAAATATAAAAGTTTAACTTGCCCCTCTACTCTTACGAATGGAATGGTCAAATGCACTTTCAACTCTACGTGATGCGCATGCGTAATTGTATTAAGATGTTTGATTTTGCTCGGACAACGTCGACGCTATTCTTTTTTCAAAAATATAGTAAATATTTTGCTGAATAATTTGTTAAATCGAGAGTAGAATTTGTTTAAAGATGAGCCATATAGCAGCAAATATGTATCAGACTACTAGTTATGTAGAAGACTATCTGGATTGTATCGAGTCGCTTCCAAATGATCTTCAAAGGAGCGTGTCTCAGATTCGTGAGATCGACAACACATATCAAAGTAAGTGCAACATGACACCAGCGGAATGGCAGGTCGTGCTACGCCGGTTCTAGCGGGAGTCTCGGACAGACGTTCCGTANTGTGAAAATAAAACTTACCTGGGCCCCAGTAACCTCAATGCTGTGTACATTGCAGATTGTCTCAATGAGATTATGAGCTTCATCCACGATGACAATGTTCCCTTTCAATTTGATGTGGCATGCTTTTCTTGTTGATTGATGAAGGAGAATATTGTATGGGAGAACGACCAGCTAAATCAAAGAAAAGTAGAAAGAGATAGAGAGGTGAAAGATTTAAAACTAGTTTCAACAAGTTTTCTTGAACGGCGATAAGATAATCTTTTTCAAATTTGTGGAAATTTCCCTGAACCACTCTCTCCACTTTGGAGAGTTCAGTGTATCCTCTATTATCCACCTATTGCTCCTTCTTTCATTGCTTAATTTCTTCTTTGATGCCTTCTGCAGCTGTTTGCTCATGTTTAAGTCATTAACCTTGTCCAATATACCGTCTACCCGAACTATAGCTATTTAGATTTCACTACCCTATCCTAATAGACGCTCAGCGAACCAGAGCTGAAATGAGGGGGGTGATATTAGAGGAGGGAGGGAATTTACAAACCTGGGCAGAAGGGACAGCATAGCGCGTGCCGTAGTACGGGCAAGCCTTCAACTCCTTCCCAACATCCACAAGCTGCTCCATATCCATCACATCTATCGCTACCCTATCCTTGTAGATACTCAGCGGACCAGCGCTGAAGTGAGGGCAGGCTTTGGATTGTTTGGATCGCTTCCGTTTGGGCTTGGTTGAACCGTCATCCTTCTTGCTCCCTGGGTAAGGAGAACAGAGGGCAGCAAATCATTAATGGAAGTTCTCATTGTCAAATTTGTTTTAAAAATCTAAACTGCCTAGTCCTAATTGTTATCTGAAGACTACATGGCATACTAAAATCAAGCTTTCACATTGCTACGCCTAAAAGTTGTCATTCAGTGCTTCAAAAGTGAAAAAAAATCTAAAATTCCCTCTCTTGAAACCTTGTATTGAAATTAATACTTTCTCAACAAATACAGAATTGACAACAAATATGACAACAAATACAGAATTGACAACAAATATGACAACAAATACAGATTTCCAAGATTTCTTGTTAGTGTGTTTGTAAGTTTCTTTCTTTTTTGCATTCTTTGTAGGTTTTCATCCATCCATCTGAGCATATTCAGAACGGTCAGACAGCTTGATCTAAGAACTATTTAAAATGCTCAACTCCAATTTTCTTTCTTTGCTTGCATTTTTTGTAGGTTTTTCATCCATCTGAGCATAGTTAGACCGGTCAGAAAAATTAATTTAACAACTATTCTCATAGTTTAATCAGTGTCTTTATAGTGTATTGTATATGTGAAAAGTTTCTAAAATCCTTCAAAGCCTATAAAGCAAGGATCCTCTACCTGATTGTTTGCTAGACTGCATTTCCAGGCACTTGTCATTAATCAGAGTCATCGAGCCGAGCTTCTTGACGGATTCATTGATGCAGAGGTTCTGTCTTGATCCTAGGGTCACAACCTTTATATCGTCATGGTAAGGACTCTTCTGGACCTCGTGAACAAACTGGCTCAACTGGGAATGGGTTCTGCTACAGTAAAAGATCTGCAAAAGGACAATATTTATTACAGCTTATGTCAGCAAAGTATATTATTGGCTCCTCTCTCTATATGTTTCTGTCTTCAATTTTTATCTTTCTCTAATTCTCTCTTCAGGTTGGGTTCTGGTACAGTAGAAGATCTGCAACATGATGATAACGACGATGATGATGATAATGACGATAATGATATAATGATGCTGATGATGGGAATGTTTATAATGATGAGGAGGAGGTTGATGGTTGTGGTGGAGATGATGATATCCATGATGATACAGCAATATGAATTAAATACAACAACAAGTGAAACGCCGCCTGGCAGTCTCGCCTGCATTGCGCGATTTGTAAATTATAGCAATATGCTTTTGACATATTTCTATAAAGATGATTCAAGTTTGATGAGAATTGGGCAAGGGATTTTGAAATAAGAGCNGTGTCGCAATTGCGGGCCAACTGCCGCTGTGTGACTCGGTGATTGAGCTGCGCTGCGTGGAGCCGATCTGCTGAGTGTGCGAGACAGCAAGCTGATGTTGTTGTGATGAAAATGAAAGTAGTGGCAGACCAGTGCGATAAAAAGAACGTGAAATTACATTTTCATTAAACTTTTTTAGTTTAACTGATATTCCAATGGAATATTTTGATTAAATACCTGTATTTAGGTGCAAGTTTTCTTGAACCACTGAGCGCATGCGTGCCACGGGTTCAATAGTCAACTTTTTTTCCACAGAAATGCACGGGTGTTCCGTGATGCACATTTTCATTGAATGATCACGTGGTACGATTAGACCAATCAGCTGGCTGAAACTGTCTAAGCCATCTTATAATAATGCTTTTAGTATGGTGCTGTCACATTAATTTGCGCATCATATCTTCTTCTTCTTCTTAGTGGTATTCTGCCTCCTTCATCCTTGAAGATTCTTGCAGAGTTATTGAAAGTGGTTGTATGTGTCATATGGGTAGGGTGCATGTGCCAATATTTACATGGTGCAAGTAAAAACCGCCTGATATCTAGCTGCTGCTGCCTTCCGTCAGGAGATGCCTTGACGAAAGGCATTAATGGAAGTGGCTGTCACAACGTTGTCAGGAAGGGCATTCCATGTTCTTACAGTTCTAGGAAAGAATGAGTTCTGGTGCTGTTGGGTTCTAGATTGTGGTGTGAGGTAACCTTGGCTGTTCATTCCTCTACTAGATGGTCTGGTCGATTTTGAGAGAAATGCCTCCATGTTAACGGAACAATCTGGTTGTGGATCTTGTAGAACATCAAGAGACGGATGTGTTGGCGTCGATCTTGAAGTGATGTCCATCCCAGCTCCTGCAGCATCGAGGAAACGCTTGATGTATTCCTGTATCGATTCAGGACGTATCGAGCTGCTCTGCGTTGGACCATTTCTAGCTTCTTGATGTTTCTTGTTGTTGATGGATCCCATACTGAAGAGGCATATTCGACCAGGGGTCTGACCTGAGTTCAGTATGCAGCAGTTTTGAGCTTTGGTGAGTTAACTCTGATGTTTCTGCGGAGGAAGGCTAGGGTGTTGTTTGCCTTTTTACAGATGTTGTCGACTTGTTTATTCCAAGAGAGGTTAGAGGTAAGGTTGATGCCAAGATATTTGGTGTCAAGGTTGTCAAGGTTGTGTCGTTCAGCTTGTACTGGCATACTATTCTCTTCCTCTTCCTGGTAATGGAGATGACTTCGCACTTTTTTGTGTTTAGTTCCATCATCCAGGCCTTGGTCCATTCACTCAGTTGGTCAAGATCTCTCTGGAGTTGATCAGCATCGGCATCTGACTGGATTGGTCTTGGGCTTGATGGTTGCTTGAGGGATGTGCTTCTCGATACCACCAAGAATTCCAGCCTTGAATATGTCCCAAAGATCACTGGCGGAAGCTTCATCATATTTCTCGGCTATCTCATCGCTGACCTTTGTCATGTTGGCCCGAAACGATTCCCAATCAGCTTTGCTGTAGACAGGAACAGGTCTTGACTTCTGTC
>BQKZ01002081.1:28442-43099 GCA_036244855.1 Temnopleurus reevesii
TAATATACAATGACTTGATTCTCGGTACTGGCTAAAACTATTCGCACTCATGAGCATCAGATAGTATCATTCTCCCTCGGGCCGTTGGCCCTCGGGAGTATGGTACTATCCGATGTTCATTCGTGCGAATAGTTTTAACCAGAACCTCGAAAGTCATTGTATATTTCTATAATAGCATTTAAAAGGCCATGAACAAAGCAATTTAGTTATAATTTTCTTTCAAAATGTACCACACATTTTAAACCACTTGCAAAAAATATGTATCTATCATTTGGGATATATATTTTCATAGTTTTTAATAGATATTCATGAAGATTTCATATCAATATCTTTATTCAATACAAAATTATGATCATTTAAAGTATCAAGTGCATATGCTCATTACGCATTCAGTGCCAAATTTTCTTGAATACATTTTTTTTTTTTTTTTTTACAGTCTATGACTTTTAAGAGAGCGTTGCGTCTCGCTGTCAATGGGTCTTCCCATTAGGTTTGTACACATCTGAATGCTTGGATCATGTGAAACACATAATAATCTTCATTTTGATCCCCATTAGCATCACAACAGTATGTTTGCAGTGAATATTAAGATAATTATGATGTCGTTTGTTAATTCCAAATAAAATAAAGGTATTGGGCTAAGGTATCAACGTTTGCACTCGTCCAACAGTCATTACTCGTTTACAACTACCATACAAAATAATAGCCCATTTTTTCCAAGTTGTTGAAACGAGCATTCGGATGTCAGAAATAGATGTTTTACCTCTTTTTCAAAGGACATTTTCATCACATTGTATTGAGAGAAAGTATTTGTAATTACATGTATAAACAAACACATACATGGTGCTAATTCGGGACCAAAATGAAGATTATCACATATTACACATGATCCAAACATTTAAAAGTGTACAAACCCAATGGGAAGACCCCTTGCCTTGCGTTTATACAATTCAACTACATAATGTTGAAGAGTTGCATGCAATGTGTTGGTAAAGGAAATTGTATTTTGGGGGGAGGTAAACAAGATGCATTTCCAGTCAATCCAAGCAAATAATTAATAGAATACACAGGTACAGGCACTGCAACAAAACTTTATGACCGGTGTGTGTACACTTTTAACCCCCGGGATTTATGCAATTTGAGCAATGTGTCCACCAAAGATACTTTAATATTAGAGAATGATGAAAGTCGTTTCATAAAAATATAGGAAAGATCATATTTAACTATCTCAATCAGGAAGAGTTCAACAAACGTGTATAAGTTTGGAGTTAAGATGAGATGAACAAAGTTTACATCAAATTTACGTAAACTTTTGACCCCAACTTTATACAGACTTTTGCCTTCTCGGATTTTATAAGAGAGAGAAAAACAAAATAGTCCACCATTTTTACGCATCCAACGATTATTTTTTTTTTTTCAGTACAAAACGGCACAATATCTAATGCGGCTCAATCAGCATCAATATGGCAATCATTTTAAGTCAATTTTTTCATCTCGTATAAGGTTTCTGTCAACAATTAAAAAAGGTATTATACAATCAATGGCAGTCATTCGCAGGTGTAAAAACCCCAAAAAGACATTGGTGAACTCATCGCATGGTCACAATGTATGCAAATGTTTATATAGTCCGGTGTCATATTCGATATTGTATATGGAAGATTATGGTACATTTTGTAGGCATAATAAAACAGTTCTAGTGACATTTCATTTTTTTTCTGTACCATTTCTGTAATTTAGAACAATGGAGACTGTACAAGATACCATAGAAGAATGCGAGTTGTTGTCACTAGCAAAAGAGGTTCTTCCAGATTATTACACATCGTTATGTGTAGCTTTGGGTTTCTCAATCGCTGTTACTCAGGTGACTCTCGCCAGACATTTGTGTAACGTTAAGGACGCTCTCGTTGAGATCCTAGATAGATGGAAAACCAATCAGACGAACTCTGGGAGTACTGGATGCCGAACTGATCTTGCAAAAATACTTCACGACGCGGACCTCGGTGCTTTGGGGAAGAAGCTTATGAAAGGTGAACTGTTTCTAAATGTGTTTTTTTTTTGGTATTCTTTTGAAAATGAAATGTAGCATAATGATAAAGAGTGACAGCTACAACAGGTTGATGTATGGGAGACAAATGACGCTAACCGGAAGAATGTCAATTTCTACATCTTTTGACAAATATCAAAGAGATAATGATAATAATAATTATTATAATTATAGTACTACGTTCTTACTTAGCGCATATAACATCTATTTCATCAGTCGTGCCTATAACCACTCTCCAATTTTCATTACTATTGTCATTATCACCAATATCATCATCATTAATGATAATAATGATTTATTATAATTGTTATCACTATAATTAATATAATTATACTTATTATTATTATTGTCATTATACTACCGGGCGGACTTTTGGTCTCTCGTGGGAAAGGGGAAGGGCGAGCCTCCGACCACTTCTCTCTAGTTACGGACCTATTTAATCTGTCTTTTACCTGTGAAGCTGTGGAAAAATCACCTAACATGCCTAAGCTGCATCGAGTGCAAGAAGTGCATTAATGGGATTCGACTCTCTATGTACAGTCATTTCCCACTTTTCATATTTTTATTAAACTGTACACATTCATTGGGGATTCAGAAGAGTTTTACTGACATCTTTTGGTGACATTTGCTTCAATGCTTAAAAGTCAAATGCTTAAATGTGCTTAGACTATCAATGAAACCCTGGAAAAGTCAAATTAGTTTGATCTCTTGGAATGATTTTGCGATATCTCACACAATGATCCCCATTCCATCAGGCATGTGATTAAAGCATTGTCGAGGATCAAATCATTGCAAGATCATGCAAGATCTTTCTGAAAATTGAAGCACCTCTCTTTAATTTAAGGAAACTGATATTAACATTAACATTAGTTTTAATCATTTGAGCAGAAGATTAAAATCCATGCAAACTTGCGCACATTGAGTAAACCCCCTTTAAGTATATATGACTGTTTAGAGGCAAGTGCAAAAATTGCAGGTGGTCTTAGACTTTTGCAATAGACTGTAGTTGAAAGTCAGAACCACTATTTCCTGTTCGTAGTTATTATGCCTATCATGATATTTTGTTCAATAAATATTACCTTAAAGTCAGTCCGTCATGATCGACATGACTTCCGGTTGCGAACACGCACGGACGACGTGTTGTGTATATATTGGCAACAACGGTATTTGAACATTTCCTTGCTTAATTTCCTTAATTTTGATTCCTCCCTTTTCAGCTTCGATTTTTCTAAAAATGTACGAAACGTATACGTATGCGATTGTCGAGATGCGAGCTAGCGAAATATAAATTGCTCGCTCACTATTCCAGGTTAAAAATACCATGATTTTTCTGTTCGCCAATCTTCGTAATTAAAATGGCAGCGGCCAGTTAGCCACGTCCTGAACGTCATGTCGTCCCGCCTTTAAATCCAAAGTAAAATTTTGGTTAAGATTAACCAAAGTGGTTATCGTTATATATCTTACACACATTTCGAGACCATATCATAACTTTTAATGAACTGATTTTCTTTCATGAAACTTTGAATTTGATCGATAAATCATATTTAGCGCCCTCTCTTGGTAATAACTATACTTTATTTGTTATAAATAAATAAATTATAATAAATAACTTCATATTATGGGATTATCTCGTCGTGTAATTCAACAATCAAGAGTCGGGAAATGTAAACCAAACTGTTATACTATGTGTCAGATCCATCAGCACACAATGAAAATGGAATCTGGCAGTGCGAAGATCTAAAAATAAGTACAAAATTAAAGAAACTGAAGCTGCGGCATTTGCTTAGCTCCAACCCTTTAATTATCAACAAAGTTCCAAAACATATCAAATTTACAAAACGTTTTGAATAGAAATTTAGGCATTAATTCGGTTTGTTTTCTATTTCATTTACGACGCCATCTATATCAAGTCATGTGACATATTCAAATCCTTTTATAACTTCTGCTGTATTAATAGCGATTATAAGCAATGCAAATCTTAATTTTGTGGTGGGACGTTAACAATTTGTTACTTTCGGGCGATTGAAACCCGAGTCTTAATACCCAAATGACTGGCGCAAATAATCTCCAAAGATTGAAGAGCGCCATCCAGCCACAAAACCAACCAACCAACGTTATCTGGCATATGCCAGCTTATTTCTTAAATTTGATAAAAGAATAATTAAAATGCATACACAAAGATTAAATTATGAAATTTTAATTCAATCATGTACATGAGAAAGACAATGTTGATTTTGTCTCGTGGTACCCGAGACTGAAATATGTTGCTTATTTTAGGTTCACAAAAAAGCGCATTTTCACATAATTTTTTGTGCAATATTTACATGATGCTATATTTCATTTGTATTTAGATTCGAAGACAAAATTTGAGGACAAATACGATTTCCGCTTTACCAAAACTTTACTTGAGCTTTAATTGCCTTTGTAATAATGCAAGCAAGGGAAATTATCATTAAAACTATATTTTTGTGCTAATTTCTTCATCGATTTAATTTAAAAAAATTATATATTTTATTGCTGCAGGTGCATACTTACATCGATCCCTTGGCCAAGCCAATACTCAACAGCAAATTAAAGCAGGTAATGACGTCACTAATGTGGCAGTATTATGTGAGTTAGTGCGCGTGTTCAGAGAATATTAAAGAATCACAATGAATTAATTTGATGTGAATTTAAGGTGAATCCCATTTTTTTTTATTAACAACCACTCGCAGGCCATTAATTAGTAATTTAAGACACAATGCATGCCTGAAATGAAAAAGCACAAAATAAAACGAGATGAATAAATTGGGTCTTGGGCAATATTAGATCCGTACGCCGTGCATTGAACTGTACGGACACAACAATCACAAGCCCGTGCCGATTTCAATAGCATTACAAAGGTGCAATGAATTTGTGTTCTACTTAATTTCACGGAAATAGATTGTATCGTGTTAAATATACCATCAGGTCAAAATTGACTTTTCTATTTCATGCAATGGATTAATCTATATTTGATTAAATGATATATTTTTAAAATTGCAAAAGCATTGCCATCAGTTGTTGAAAATCGTGACAACGGATGATTTTTTATTTATACCGGGCAAAATAGAATTAACCCCAAATATATGCAATTGCCTAAAAACTTAGAGTCCTGGGCCCCGTAACATAAGGGTTTAAGATTAATTGCTAATCTGACAGCGATTGATATCAATCGCATTCTTATGGCAAATCATGTAATAAAGTTTGCAATTGATCACAAAATCAAACAGTAATTAATCGCAAACCTTTATGTTACGGGGCCCAGTATATAAACAAGGACCCTCTTTTCAGATGGACGAATAATGTCATTGTTCCTTGGATGTCACGATAGTCACCGGCGCCTAATTATGCAAGCATTTTGATGAGCACATCCAGATGGTTAACAATTAAAGCACTTATGTGCATTTTTCATTGATAAATGAACATTTTGCCCTTTCTTGGTTTTTGTTTGCTGATTTCCAGTTTGAGGCTATAACTTTCAATGAACATCCTTCAGATTTGGAGCATCAAAATTGCGAAGCAGACGATTTTATGATATTAAATATGCTTTTATATTATCCGCAAAATCCCGCACACACATGATGACCTCAATAAAGTCAAGAGACTTGTGACCAATACATGCTATGTATCTTGCATCTCTGGAAAAGTTTGAGGAATTCTGCAAAACTTGGATCATAAGTGATGGTCATTCAATCACTATCCAGTCTTATTACTGAAATATATATACCCTTTCCAAAGTAAAACACGTGGAACTAAAGTAGTCCGTCGTAAATAAGAACTGCACATTGGTTTTTCAGGATTTAATTGATTTATTGCCTTCTGCGCACACGATCTGTTCAATTTCAATATGTGAAAACAGACTTCGTCTTCTTCTTCTTCTTCTTCTTAGTGGTATTCTGCCTCCTTCATCCTTGAAGATTCTTGCAGAGTAATTGAAGATGGTTGTATGTGTCATATGGGTAGGGTGCGTGTGCCAATATTTACATGGTGCAAGTAAAAACCGCCTGATATCTAGCTGCAGCTGCCTTCCGTCAGGATATGACGAAAGGCATTAATGGAAGTGGCTGTCACAACGTTGTCAGGAAGGGCATTCCATGTTCTTACAGTTCTAGGAAAGAATGAGTTCTGGTGCTGTTGGGTTCTAGATTGTGGTGTGAGGTGAACTTGGCTGTTCATTCCTCTAGATGGTCTTGTCGATTTTGAGAAGAATGCCTCCATGTTAAACCTCTATGTTAAATCTAGTTGTGGATCTTGTAGAACATCAAGAGACGGTTGTGTTGGCGTCGATCTTGAAGTGATGTCCATCCCAGCTCCTGCAGCATCGAGGACACGCTTGATGTATTCTTGTATCGATTCAGCACATATCGAGCTGCTCTGCGTTGGACCATTTCTAGCTTCTTGATGTTTCTTGCTGTTGATGGATCCCATACTGAAGAGGCGTATTCAACCAGGGGTCTGACCAGAGTTCTGTATGCAGCAGTTTTGAGCTTTGGTGAGTTCACTCTGATGTGTCTGCGGAGAAAGGCTAGGGTGTTGTTTGCCTTTTTACAGATGTTGTCAACATATGTTTATTCCAGGAGAGGTTAGAGGTAAAGTTGATGCCAAGATATTTGGTGGCTTCAACAGTTGTCAAAATTGTGTTGTTCAGCTTGTACTGACGTACTATTCTCTTCCTCTTCCCGGTAATGAAGATGAATTCACACTTTTTGTGTTTAGTTCCATCATCCAGGCCTTGGTCCATTCACTCAGTTGGTCAAGATCTCTCTGGAGTTGATCAGCATCGGCATCTGACTGGATGGCAAGATAGATGATGGCGTCATCGGCAAACAGTCGGGCCTTAGACTTGAGTTGGTCAGGTAGGTCGTTAATGAAGAAGAGGAAGAGGCTCGGACCGAGCACAGAACCTTGCGGGACTCCTGATTCAACATCCACCTGCGATGAGCTAGAACCTTCCAAGAGGACCTGCTGTTTCCGGTTATGTAGGAAGCTAGCAATCCACTGGTTGTTGCCACCTCTTACTCCATAGAAATCTAGCTTTCGAAGGAGGCGACGGTGACCAACCTTGTCAAAGGCTTTGCTGAAATCAAGCACTAGGTTGTCTGTCTGTTTACCATCCTGCAGGTTGCTGATCAGGTCACTTACTAGTCCTAATAGCTGCAGTTCACAGGATCGCTGTTGTCTGAATCCATTATGTAGAGGATACAGAATATTCTGGAGGTTAACATGCTTCATGATATTACTCGCTAGGATGTGTTCCATAACCTTACAACATATACAAGTCAATGATATTGGTCTGTAGTTGATTGCGTCAGTCCGGTCTCCCTTCTTAAAAACTGGTATTACATTGGCTTGTCTCCAGTCATCAGGGACGTCCCCTGAATTGTAGGATTTCCTGAAGATATCACACAGGAAAGGCGCTATAACGTCTGATAGTTCCTTGAGGGCTAGGGGAGTGATGCCATCTGGTCCGGGGGCCTTCTTCGGCTTCAGGTTGTCGAGAAGCTTCTTAATCCATGCCGAGGTAATAACAATGTCTGAC
Source organism: Temnopleurus reevesii (assembly GCA_036244855.1). Lineage (NCBI taxonomy): Eukaryota > Metazoa > Echinodermata > Echinoidea > Temnopleuroida > Temnopleuridae > Temnopleurus > Temnopleurus reevesii. The sequence continues at coordinate 36,047 of BQKZ01002081.1, forward strand.
ATGGTGTCATATGGTGATGTAGGAGGAAGGAGGTCATCTGGAACGGCTGTCTCTTTAGTGAATACAGACTGGAATTGGTTATTGAGTGCATTCGCCTTTTCCGTTGGATCCATGAGCTTCATTCCATCAGAATTCAGGTGGGAGATTCCTGTGCTGTCTTTGCGGTTGTGTTTGACAAAGCTCCAGAACCTCTTCATGGCCATGATTTCACTGTCATCTTCATCATCCTCAAAGATTGACTCCAGGTATGCCCAGTACTGCTTTCTGATCTCAGATTGTATGGATCCTTTGAGGCGTCTCTTTTGCTCTTCCGGGTCATCTGAAATAAGGCCTCGCTCCTTCAAAAGATGCTTGCATTTCTTGTTGAGTCGGCTTCTTTTCTTTATGAGCTTCCTGATGTGTGCAGTCACCCATGGAAGATTGGTCTTGGGCTTGATGGTTGCTTGAGGGATGTGCTTCTCGATACCACCAAGAATTCCAGCCTTGAATATGTCCCAGAGATCACTGGTGGAAGCTTCATCATATTTCTCGGCTCATCGCTGACCTTTGTCATGCTGCCCGAAACGATTCCCAATCAGCTTTGCTGTAGACAGGAACAAGTCTTGACTTCTGTCGACTACGGGATGGAAGTGTGTCGAGGATCAATGCTGGGCAATCATGATCTGAGATTCCTGGAACTACTGTTATGTTGTGCAAAAGCGTAGGGTTGTTGACAAGGAACAAATCAAGGATGTTGCGCCCTCTTGTAGGTTCGTCAACCAGTTGAACAAGGCCAAAGTCATCAAGCATCTCGCCAAACTTATGATGTAAGGTAGGGTGGTTACAATCTCTGACCCGGTGGTTTTTCCAGTCCCATCCAGGGAAGTTGAAGTCACCCCCGATGACACAGAGATGGTTCATGTCTAATCTCCCTATTGACTCCTGAAGCTGGTGAACACTTGCTTCGTCGCCTTCATGGGGCTTGTAGTAGGATGCGACATGTAGGGTTTTGGCTCCTGACATTTCGATTTTGCACCATATTTTCTCACAGTCTGTTTCTAGCTCTTGAACTCTGCTGGTCCTTCTTTGTTGCAATAAACACTCCACCATGCGCATCCCCTGGTCTATCTCTGCGGTGTATGTCGTATGTGTCAGCAGGAAAGATCTCATTGTCCACAATATCGCTTGAAAGCCAGGATTCAGTCCCAACTATGACATCAGGATCGTGTTTAGAGACCAGCACTTGGAAGGATAGCTTCTTTGCCTTCAAGCTTTGACAGTTAACATTGAGAACCTGAAGCTGTCGCCATTTTGGTTTTCGTCTAGGAGTCTTGCGCTGATGGGCCTTGCTTTGTCGAACCGGTGTTGAAGAATGAAGTGGAATGTGAAAGCTTTCGTCCAGCGATCAGGATCCTCGTGATTTAGAGAGTTGTAGGGGTTTCCTTCATTCACGTCATTGCAGTCATCCCAGGCTGACAAGTTTGATCTTCCAATGTTGTGTTCCCCGCACTGGTTGCATATCCAGATGAATGAACTGTTTCCAGAAGCAATGTATTCGGCAGAGTTCAGACCTATGCAATTTGAGTGGAACCACTGTGCACAAGGCCCTTCACATTGGATACCATTGCATTGCCACGTCACAGCCTTGCATGGTGATATAATTAAGCAAGTCTAGCAAACATCAGCATACTGGTATATGCTACAACTGTCTCCACAGAGAATCCATTCAGTTTGTAAATGGCAGCTGGAAGTTTGCACAAAGTCCCTCGCTGGATAGTAGTGTGTGGGACTACAGTTGCTCATCAAGATTCCATGCTTGAAATTGATCCAAGGTAGATCTTCCAAAAAACAACTTAAATGTCTCAAAATTCCTCAGAAATAATAATTTTGTAACAGAAGAGATTTCACCACTCCAAAAGAATGATCTAAATCCTGATGCACAGGAGATAATCTGAGATTTTGATGGCAGGATTGCTGTGCTCCATACCCCTATGACACACACGCACCACATCTCTTGTGGTGTGTGTTTCTCCCTACATCCTAATCGGCGGTGACCATCATAACATCAAAGTAGTAAAATATTAAAAGAATGATATTCAGGTGACAATGGAAGTCACACGCTAGCGATCCCATTACGTAACAGATAAATGTCCATTGTCGAAAGTTCTTGATATAGAGCAAATCTCCATCCTATATATCAGAGCATTTTCTCAGTACATGTCAACCCGCAGTTTCCGATCAGCATTGCTGTCAGAATCGCTCAGCCGTACAACATAGGGCGATAGAGCTTTCTAAATCTCTGGGCCCAAACCGTGGAATAGCCTTTCGAATTTATCAAGAGAGCAGAGACGCAATTAACCTTTGAGTCCTTCCTAAAGACATATCTGCAATCCGTTCCATTGTTATTACAAAAATAACCAAATTATACCACAACTGGAAGTTATTAGACTTAAATATACACCATTGAACTCATTCGGACATTGAAATCGGTGAGATATCATTTTGAATAATTGAGCGCCATGAGCACCCAGCTGAGGCGGGACCAGCGCTATACAAGAGGCATTCCATCATCATGAACGTTACCTAGTTAACGCAGCCCCAACTCTGGCATGAACCCTGAATTTACAGCGGAAACTTATAAAATCATCAATAAAATACGTTTTGACTCCAAAAACGTTCTTATAAATACCCAAATCAATATTTTTCAAATAGCAAATGTACCCGCAATATCAATGTTATTTATTGATAATTTTCTATTTCCAGTTCCCATTAATGATATTCATTTATCAAAAGATGAAAACAATGATATTTTATTACTTCGAACTGTGTTTGCTACCAAGTGGAGTTTTCATGATTGAGGATTGAGCTCAGTCCTCAAGAGATGTGTGTGTGTGTGTGTGTGTGTGTGTAGGGGGAACAAACATATAGAGAAAGAAAAACGCATTTTTTAGTAAGAATATGTTTTACAGTACAAGCATATCATCTCCAACTAAAATACATTTAATTTCCCTGAACGATATTCACATTGCAAGACCCCTGAGCACAATATGTTCTGTGTTTAAAATCCACTGGTTGTCTTTGCACATGTCAGCAGGGATACCTTATTTAAAGGGGAACTACACTCAAAGATTAAATTACTATCATTAAAAGAAGAAAAATAAGATGAACAAACTGTGAAAATTTGAGCAAAATCGGATAATCCATTCAAAAGTTATGAATTTTCAAAGTTTTGATTTACACCCTTCATGGGCTCCTTAAATTGGCAAATGCACAGGCACAAAATGGCTGCCAACATGGAGAACTCTCCATTCGCTTTGTACACAAAATTTCACATTTTCCTCTTTTTCCAGAAAAGTAGACAAAATTTTGTTTCTTCGGTTAAATATATTATAGCCACATCAATTCTGCAAGCATTCCAGAAAGAACGGGGTTGATTCCTCATTTGAAATATGATATTGATCCATTTTCAATAAATTTATATACAAAGTGAATGAGGAGTTCTCCATGTATGACATCACAGATTATGCTAATTAGCTATACGCATGCCATTTCAAGGATGCCCAGCACAGGTGGAAATGATGACTTTGAAAATTCATAACTTTTGAACGGATTATCCAATTTTGCTCAAATTTTCAGAGTTTGTTCATCTGATTTTTCTTCATTTACTGACACTACATTATTGTCTGGGTGTAAATCCCCTTTAAGAATGTATTGACGAGAGTAATTTCTTGTTACCATTTTCTTCTACAGCTTTACAGGATTTAAAGATCTCCAATTCAAGCTCATTGACTGTGGGTCAGTGTCAAGAAAAGTTGAGGAAGAAGTACCTGGGTGAACTCTGCAAGATCCAGCTGACACCCTGGAATCCAGAAGAGTATGCAGAACTTGAAGACATACACACTGACGTCATTCTTGTGAAGAAGGACAAACGTGGCCTCTACACTGGAGAACAGGAAATCTTAAATGGATCAGTTGCGGACATTTTCGTAACCAAGGAGCATGGAGAATTACCGAGTCGAATTCTAATTACGGCTGCCGCTGGACGAGGAAAGACGACAACTGTTGCGAAGTTGGCCTACGACTGGGCACATCGACTACAGGGTTCAGCGTTAAAAGATCTATCTCTACTCTTCATCCTGCAATTTCGGAAAATGCATTATCAAACATCACTTGGTCAAGCGATTATTGAACAGCTCTTGGAAGGTATCGCAGGTCTCACACCAGATGACATTGAGAAGTTCATTAATCTGCATCAGAACATGTGCCACATTGTCCTTGACGGACTAGATGAATATCCAAATATTGTAACCTGTATGAAAGGATCACATAGCAACATTTTCGACGTAATGTCGATGGACAAGTTGCTAGAATGCCGTGTTCTTGTGACAACTCGGCCACATCTCCTTGATTTCTTCAATGAAGGAAATATGGCTAAGGTGTACACGAGAATGGAAATACGGGGGTTTTCTCAGGCACAATCGAGAAACTACATTGACAGATTCTTTCAGTCCGATGGACAAGGCCTCAAAGACTATCTTGATAAAGAACCATTAATTAATGAATTGGTATCTACGCCACTCCTTTGTCTAATGGTGTGTCACTTGTGGAAAGTAGGGCAGTTGTCGAACGTGCGGACCCAGACGCAACTGCTAGACACCGTAAATACTTTTTTCTGGCATCATGCACGATCGAAACCAGGAGTAGAAATATCCGCCGAATCGTTGCATTCAACTCTCCTGAAGTTGGGAAAGATCGCTCTCAATGGTTTACTGGATGATTTTACGAAACTAATTTTTGACTCTGCTGACTTTCATGACGCCGTCGATGCCTTAAAGGTAGGTTGTGAGCTTGGGATTCTATCTAAATCAACGGTTTCAGAAGCATTTCTTACAGAGTCGGAAAAAACTACGATCACAAGCATTGAGTTTTATCACAAGCTCGCGCAAGAACATTCAGCAGCGAAGTATCTTTCTAACGTGACAAAGAAGCTCCCATTCATGTTAAGGAGGTCGAAATTGGACAGGACACTGAAAAAGATTCGTAAAAATGTCCGTGACTACGAAAATCTCATTAGATTTGCAGCAGGAACAAATGACAAGCATTGTACACGTATTATGGAATCGATTTCTAATAACCCCACCTTGGATGAGAGCGAGAGAAATCGCATTCTTCTTGATTGTTTGTCAGAAAGAAGCAATGTAGATAAGGGCGCTTCGTCGGTTATTCGTGGATTTGTGAATTCCAATGCAATCATCTTGAAATCACCAACACCTTACACAATCATCGGGATGGAAAATCTCCCTGAAGACCCGAAATTACAGGTAACACGATATAATTTATTTGCGCAAAATTAAGTCAAATGTCAATTCAATGCTCATATGTAATGCTATATTGAAATCGGTTCGGCCTTGTGATTGTAATATCCGCAAAGTTCAATACATGGCGTACGGATTTATTGTCCCTTGACAAACTTAAAGGCGCCAGAAAAATGACATGACATATGCGAGCACTGGTCACTGCATCTGAATATTTTCTACTGCATGACGCTGCTAACATGACCGCGTCTTACCCATGATGACCAGGCATCCGTTAGGGACATCTGTTCCGACCTTATTCTGTAACTCGGTCTTAAAGCGTCACCGTACTCCCGGGAATACTAGAAATTGGTTCGTGTGTGCGGATTGTGTGCATGTACACAACATGCATGCATCCGTTTAAGTATCCTAGGCGTAAGGCTACACTTTAAGACCGAGTTACAGATTAGGGTCGTAACAGACATCACCAGCTTTTTTTCAAGGGGGATGTTTTTCTTTTCGAAAAAAAAACGAGGGAGAGTAGCAATCGAGCCAGAGCTATCAAGGGGAGGGGGTGGGGTCTGGGAGTGGGTAATCCCATTCCCACAGTGGAGGGAAATTTCATTTTTTCGCTTTGGGTTTTTAATCAAAATTGCATGTTTTTCGTATGTAAACGCACCAAAACCTATGTTGATTTAGGCAGTTAGGGGGCAAAGTGAAAAACGGGTACAAGTTCATGTATTGTCGTAATCGTACAGTTGAAGGTACATTTTATTATCACCATTACCCACAATATGAAGTAAATGGATCTGTACTATATGGCATATTTGAAATCTGTTAACAAAATATAATGGTCATTACAACGTAAATCACACTTTAAAACATTGTTTCGATATAAATAAATAGTATCTCTCCAATTTTCTTCTAAAACTATAAACATTTTTTTTCTAAAGTTTGGATATTTGTACTCTTTCTAACGGTCCTGTTCTTCTCTATTTCTATACGTCCCGTTAAAAGATAAAACAAATAGGTCAATACTAGTCTTGCATCTATCTTCTTGTGATTAGCAAATAAAGCGTAATTAAAAAAAAATAAATTAACTTCCGTCATTGTTTTCTTGAGCTTTGTCATGATATATGTATATCAAAACAAATGGCATGAGTTTAAAGGAAATAGCTATTGTTTGTTTTAGAACTGACTCGCTTAAGTCGGGGTAAGGTCCTTTTGGAGCGGTTAGACAGCGGGCCTGGGGCTGACCCTGGTCTAGTCTAGGCTAGCCTCGGACTCGCTGTCTTACCGGGGTCTAACAGTTTGTTTCCAAGCTGTTAGAAAAGATAGAGTTTACGCGCACAACGAATCTTTTTAGAAGATTATGACATTCTGCACGTTTCTCAATTCGGATTTAGAAGAAAAAAAAACACGTTCTATGCTGTATTTAGCCTATTAAACAAAATCACCAAATTTTTTGGTGAACAAACCCACACAATTGGTCTATTCTATAGATTTCTCGAAGGCTTTCGATACTATTGACCACTCCATCTCGCGCATTACGGTATATGAGGAGTCGTTCATGACTGGTTTAGAAGTTACTTTAAACGAGCGCCAACAATTTTCCTGTATTGGCGGCTTTAATTACAAACTTAGGAATATTAGTTGCGGAGTTCCGCAAGGATCGATCCTTGGACTGCTTTTATTTATCATTTGCATGAAAAACTTACACAAATCCTTTAATTTACTCAATGCGGACGATACAAATTTATTTTACTCACATATCACTGTT
>BQKZ01002081.1:53788-73761 GCA_036244855.1 Temnopleurus reevesii
AAACCAAAACCACTTTAGGTGATCGTGCCTTTGTCAGTGCCGCGCCAAAACTCTGGAACGACCTCCCACTTGAAATTCGCTCTGCCCGATCAATCGCTTCATTCAAAACAGCCCTTAAAACCCATCTATTTAGGGATACCTTTGAGTAGATTTAAGTTGTTATTTTACATGTACTTTACTACTATTGTTTAATGTTATTATGATTGCTTGTTATGCGCAGTTGAGTATATTCCTATAGAAATTGCGCAATATAAATGTACCATTATTATTATTATTATCACAGAATGTTAATCTTGATGTCACTAAAGAGCTGATAAATCAAAGGGCTAAGATGAATCTTGGAGAGAATGATGGACGGGCTCCGTTACACAGTGCTGCTCAGAATGGTCATCTTGATGTCACGAAAGAGTTGATCAGTCAAGGAGCTGAGGTAAATCTTGGCAATAATGATGGATGGACTCCATTACACAGTGCTACACTGAATGGTCATCTTGCTGTCACTAAAGTGTTGATTAGTCAAGGGGCTGAGGCGAATCTTGTCAAGAATGATGGATGGACTCCATTACACATGGCATCTCAGAATGGTCATCTTGATGTCACTAAAAAGTTGATCAGTCAAGGAGCTGAGGTGAATCTTGGAGATAATGATGGATGGACTCCGTTACACATGTCATCTCAGTATGGTCATCTTGATGTCACTAAGGAGCTTATTACCAATGGAGCTGAGGTGAATAAGGGGAATAAATACGATGTGACTCCATTACACATGGCTGCTAAGGATGGTCATCTTGATGTCGTCGAATATTTAGTCAGTAAAGAGGCTAGTGTAAATGCCAACAACATATACGGGCAAACTCCGTTACAATGTGCTGCGGAGAATGGTTATATTGGTGTTACGAAACATTTGATCATTCATGGTGCTGAGATCAATGCAGTTGATAACCGGGGGTATACTGCATTGGATATTGCTGCTGTCAACGGCCGTGCACTAGTTTCCACCTTTCTGCTTGATATCCAACCGGCCACCACGTTAACCCACGCTATATCCTTCTCCGAGATACACATTTGTTCGGAGAGGGGGGATCTGGAGGCAGTCAAGGATCTGGTCAGTCATGGTGCAGACGTGAATAAAGCAGGGGCATTTGGTTGGACACCATTTCACATCGCTGCGAAAAATGGTCACCTAGATATCACGAAGTATCTCCTAGGTCAAGGAATACCGGTAGAAGCATGCGATTCGTTTGGACGAACAGCCCTGCATCTTGCTGCAAAGAATGGACACATTGATGTCCTTAATCATCTGATCGATGAAGGCGCTGACGTTAGTCTCACAGATATACTAGGATATAATGCATTACAACATGCTTCTAGTACTAGTAGTGAAAATGTTGATATGGTAGAACGTTTGATCACACATGGGCTTGATGTTAATGCAGAAGAATTAGATGGAGGTACACCTTTGCATTGTGCTTCATTATATGGAAACCTTCCTATCGCACAGTGTCTTGTCAAACATGGAGCCAAAATCAACAAGAGATCAATGACCGATGCAATCATACTCCAGTTTGATACGCAATATGGATTCTTTGATGTTCCACAAGTCATGCGACGCAATACATGTTATGGAAATCAAGGCATAATCGACACTCTAACTGTCTATAAGGTTACGTTAGAACGTCCTCCGGTGGAAGAAAAGAAGTATCGCAAAAATCTAGAACACAAGAATGTAACCGGGAAGACGATCAACGGGATGGTTTGTATCCATAGGCCGCTAGAATTCTGTGAACTCGATTGGGACGAACACATCCGTACTACACGTAGGCGTGTGGTAGGATGTACACCACTGGAGTTTGCGGTAGACAATGACCTTCCTGGCGTCGCGAAATATCTCATAAGCCAAGGAGCTAACGTTAAAGAGTGCAACGCAGTTGGCTGGAGTTGTCTTCATTTCGCCGCTCAGATGGGCTACCATCATATCGCCGAATATCTTCTCACTCAAGGAGCTGAAGTCGACAAGTGCAGTATTAATGACATCACCCCTTTACACGTTGCTGCATTTGCTGGTTATGATCAAGTCACAGAGCTTCTAGTGAGAAGAGGAGCAAACATCAACAGAGTCACAAGTGACAGATGCTCTTCCGCCTTGCACCTTGCCACACAGAATGGTCATCTGGCTGTCATTACGTCTTTAGTCAATCATGGTGCCAACGTGAATACGGAAGACAGTAACGGTTGGACACCCTTACACATTGCTTCACAGAATGGTCACGCTGATGTCATCATGTTCCTTCTTCGTCAGCATGCCGCTGTCAATATGGTCACGAAGAACGGATCATCTGCATTGCATCTAGCTGCTGTCAATGGCCATGTAGATGTAACAAGATGTTTGGTAGAATGCGGGGCTGATGTGAATGAAACTAAACCTGGCGATTGGTCAGCCTTGCATATGGCTGCAGGAGAAGGCCACATTGATGTCACAAAGTACTTGTTGACCCAGAAACTAGAAGTAGATGCTCTTGCTGAAGATGACTACACACCCTTGCATCTTGCTGCTGGGAATGGTCATCGTGAGATCGTAGAGGGCATGCTTGAACATGGAGCACGGATTGATGTAAGGAGCTCAAGTGGACGAACGCCTCTCCATCTCTCAGTGGACAAAGGACATTCAAGCATTACAGCTGTTCTGGCAGATGCCTCAAAGGTATGTAACATTTTTTTTGTAATGCCACATAGAATATAGAAAGAAAGAGCGGTCGAATAGATGCTAACTGACAACTACAGAGATAACCCAAATTTATATGTTTATAATGTTTGAACTCATCCCTTTCTTTCAATGCATGCTCTCACATAAATACATATCTTTAAATAAATAATCTGAACATGGCAGGAACGCAGTCAGAATATCCAACAAAGAAAACCGCCTTCTCCAAGACACTCTTTTTTGTAACGTCAAATGTTCAGATGATTGTAATCGGGATACAAAGAAGCATTTCAAATTGGAACCCAGCAAATTAAATTTGAACCATTTTTACTTATAGGCCCAAGGTTGTCTTGATATGAAAGACGAAAATGGACTCACTCCTCTTCACCTCGCTACTAAACATGGACGCATTCAAGATGTCAAGACATTGGTTTCTCATGGAGCAAACCTGAACACCCGGTCGAGCGATGGAAAGACTTGCCTACACCACGCCGTCATACTGTCTGCAGGCGAGAGAAATAATGTAGCGGAAACTACAATGCACCAGGAGGTACAAAGCCAGTGTAATCAAACCACTAATTTGAAAATTGCGCTCTTATATCTGTCAATTTTTGCATTATTATATTTGTGTGAAACGTAAACAAAAAAGTTTCATTTGTTAAACGCAAGAGCGAAACATTAAGTTTTCACTGATTTTGGAGTTTCGAATCCCATTCATTTGTAAACGCATCCGAGCTTAACTTTGACAGTGGTGGTAATGAGAAGGGATTGTTTGCTCGCAAACGATTTATAGGGACATGTGTGTTCCTTGTAAACGCATTCCTAGTATATTCGTTAATGACATTAAAACTAAAATTGTTATTAAAAAATAAGACTAGATGATGAATATTATTGATAATCTAGATGTCTATGCATTTTAGAATACCTAACCTGTTATATGAAAATTGGGGTTGGTTTTAAACATTGAAAATGTAATCCAAATGTCCTTTGTATACTTTACAGATCTGGAATGACCCTGAGACGAATGACCTCTCTCTATCAGAAACGCTTGTTCGTTACCTGCTTGAAAATGGCGCAAAGCTGGACATTCGGGATGATAAAGAAATGTTACCAATCCACTATGCTACCAAGGACATCATTGGACAGATGATAATTACAAGGTTTACTTCCATAAATGTCATTATTTAGGCTTTCTGTCCTTCAATGTATGCACACAGCTGTGTGCCATTTCGGCAACAGGCGAAGAAGAACATATGTTATAATAATGATGATAATAATAAAAGTAATGAAAGGATTTTGTATAGTGCTTATTACCCCTTAATAAGAAATGTCGATGTGTGATATCTACATATGTTTGTGAATATATACTTAAAATATTTGTGAGATGCTACTTGGTTCTCCAAACTACTATTAGCTGCTTTTCTTTAATATATAGATATACCTAAGTTTATACTTGTTCGCGTTTCAATTACAAACATGTTAAGCCAATTCACTCATCAGTTACATAGTAACGCTAATACAGATACTCTCTGCGTCTGCTTCTTATCAACCTATTCATAATAGATGTCTACTATAGAAACATATCAATATGGGTTCTTTCACATATTTTTCTTTGGTTACGGTTAATTGGAATGCAGTGTCAATAATGTCACTCATCAGTTACATAGTAACGCTAATACAGATACTCTCTGCGTCTGCTTCTTATCAACCTATTCATAATAGATGTCTACTATCTGACTATAGAAACATATCAATATGGGTTCTCTCACATCTTTTTCTTTGGTTACGGTTAATTGGAATGCAGTGTCAATAATGCTGCCCTACTCTGACAAAAGGAAGCAACTCTGAATTTTATCAAAATTGACTTTTTCCTTGATTTGAATTATTTAAGGTATCCTCTATAATATAGTGAAAGAATTTAGGTAAAATAATCCCTAGTTACCAAGATATAGACATATCAAAAGGAAGCAAATCCACATATTTCATTGGAAATGGAAAACACGTTTTCTTGATTTACTACAAAACATGTTTCCCAGAGTTGCTTCCTTTTGTCAGAGTAGGGCAGAATGTGTTCAGGCAGGTTCGATGCCGGTAAACTTTCATTTTCGCCAGCATCAACCCATAATGCTTTGATTCGAAATGAATTGTTTAGTTTATACGTGCATATTAGTGTTGCAAGGTATTATTTTGAAAGTTTGAAATACTGATTTAGCAACTTAGTTATCGATAAGTTAAATGAAATATATTTTTTTAATGTCGGGGAAACTGTTGATATTCGTCAATGATATTTGAATATCATATGAAACAAAATGCCATTTAAACGTTTTAAATGTTTTCTTTTTAAACCTTAGATTGACTATTTTGTCTTCTTAATATACAGGCTACTGTCTAAAGATGGGATCACAATCAATCGAGGTAAATATCATTAATAAAAATATCCCATCATGTTTTTTTTTTCTTACGCAAGTCTGTCTCTTTGAGTCTTGGTCTTTCATTATATGGTAAACTCAGCTGTGTCCCTGGATTTTATACAATTCTGCATCTATTTTCCTATTTAAGATGAGGAAGTTCTCAGTGATACAGTATCTGCTTCCGTCAGCTGCTTTGGAAAGGTCATAGAGCTTAAAGACCATGGTATATCGATGTCTATTCCCCCTAACGCCCTACCTGGAAACGACCAACGCAAGATCACACTATCCCTTGCACGAGATTTTCCTAACATGGATCTTGACGATGAGGAATCAATGGCTTGCTACGGGATCAGATGTGACCCTTCAAACCTGATCTTCGAACAGCCTGTACAGATCAGGATACCCCACTGCACTTTCATCATGAACCCAGAACACGTCATTCCAGATATTGTTTCAAAAAGCTTGGACGTCAGAAAGGGTAAATTATTTTTTAAATGTTAAGTGTAAATGATTTGTTTGTATTTATATCTTTAATAGTGAAACACTGTCCATAGATAGTCAGGAATTATTAACACTATCAATATTATTGTCACTTACGCATGGACACTTGTTGACTTGTAAAGGCAGAAAATCCACAAGGACAAACCATTTCTTTTGAGATTTAAAAATGAGAATTGATAACCCACTGAACGAACGCAATTAGACACAAGTTTGTGATGGTTCTTTTTTTCGTGCTCCGCTAATAGACAAAACTTGCTTTTCTTTTGTTGGTTTGGTAACATTTTATTTCATAAATGCTTACTGGAGTATCTTTCAAAAACTACATTTCCAGCTTAATGTGATCTAAGCTACCCACGGTACTTTCACAAAGCTCAACAGTTATTTAAATGAAGATGTATCATACATAAATAACATTTGTGTATGACAATCATTTTAAACATTTTAAGCATTATAAACGATTTTTTATTTAGACACAGTATATTAGATTGCGCCCTCAAATGGTGACCATCAGAAGAAATCCTTATTATTGTACATTATGACTTGCTGTACGTCTGTGCAAAATCATATCACAAACCATCGAAACGTAGGGATGGGGGGTTCACTATGTGCCTACTTGGGCCACAAAGGTATTAACATTTGGGTTTGAAAGAAGTAGTGCACATTCAGTATACATGTGTGGCAAGTCTGCACATTATCATTCTTATTTGCCTGCGTTTTCTAAGAATAGATAATCTATGATCATTAAATTTAAGATAAAAGTTATGATAAAATCCAAATCTTACATCTTTTATGTACATATCCTACCACAAGGTCTCCCAGTAGTTTGGAAAGGCAAATCCTCCTCTTCACCAAACGAAGCCCCATACTGCAGGATCTTTCGCAAGTATCTCGACCTTTACATCGATCACTTCTCTGAATGGTGGGTGCTTATTCCTGTGCAAGATGTAGTGCGACAACAGCTTATGTGTACACCCTATATTCTAGATAGTATAAAGAGAGGCAAGGAAATCAAAATACGCTTACAGGTGCATGCTGACCTACCTGGATTAGACAAGGTAAGTTTCCATAATCTCAGATCTTTTGGTGATTTTACTACCATGTTCAGTAATCTTTTGATGCGGGACATTTGACGCTTGTTTGTGGTAGTTTATATTTTTTTCTTCGAATGCAAAATAACATCTAGATATTATGACAACCAATATATCCTGTTTTTATTCTAATCTTCTCCCTTTACTAAATATTTGTTGACCAAATTTGTTTTGAGTTAAAAATCCATATCCCTCGGGAAATTATTTTCTTAATGATTTGTTTTGCTGAGATTTCTTTCTATATTATTCAATTCTGCATATACTTATACTCGATTGTATAAAATATGAATAGATTTCCTCACAAGGCGAAATAACATTTTAATGATCCACAAGCATGTAGAATAAAAGTAAATCTTACGTGTTGCTTTTCTATTGCGAGGAATTACTTCGTGATGAAGGGTGACACCATGCCAAAGGAATTTTCTGGTGTGCATTATTTCACCACCGATGAAGAAAGGGGGGATATCCTGTCGGTGACACGACATATGCTCCTGCGAGAAATGCTCCGAAGAATGCGACAAATACTCCGCGACATTTGCTCCGGGACAAATGCTCCTTCGTTATTTGCTCCCCCGACATGTGCTCCCTCGACATTTGCTCCCCCGACATTACTCTTACGACATTTGCTCCGGCGATAATTGCTCCGGCGATAAATGCTCCGAATATGCGACAATTTCTCCCTCTACATTTGCTCCTCAAGTAGCGACAATCAATTTCAATATGTATACGCGTATTTGGTGTCAATGCCGTGTTACCCCCGAAATGGTATACAGTTTGAAGAATTATGCATCTTCAAGACAAAAGTAATGTCATGAGATATTTTTTTTTCTTCAGTCTGCCCTTTCATTCTGCTTTCAAATTAGTGATTGCCATCCATTCGCTCTTTGAATAAAACATGTAATTATGTGGTCAAATTTAAGAGCAGTGACAACCCCCCCCCCCCCCCCCAAGAAAATAATAATTTGCATTTTAATACATTTTTGGCCATACAACAATTTTTTTCTACATTTAACTTTAACTAGAAGCTTTTTTAGCTCAGAAACAAAAATCAATTGAAATCGAAATTGAAATAAAATAAATATATAAAGATAAGTAGACTAAAGGAAGAATAAGCAAAACGTATTTTTCATCATTTCTATGCCTCCGCCACCGTAAGGTGGTGCTGAAGGCATTATTTTATTGCATATTTTGCATTCCAATCTGATATTAAAAAAAAATCAGTACCAATAGAATATTTTGTGTCCGTCTTTTGATTTAATTGCTACTGGGAGGTAAAGACGGCTATTTGTTGGCGGAGCAAGAGTAATACATGAGGAGCAAATGTAGTGGAAGCATTTGTCGCAGGAGCATAATGTCGCCGGAAGCGGAGCAAATGTCGGGGGAGCAAATGTCGTGGGAGCAAATGTCGGGGGAGCAAATGTCGTGGGAGCAAATGTCGGGGGAGCAAATGTCGCAGGAGCAAATATCGCGGGAGCAAATGTCGGGGGAGCAAATGTCGAGGGAGCAAATGTTAGGGGAGCGTTTGTCGCCGGAGCAAATGTCGCGGATTATATGTCGCATTTTTCGGAGCAGTTGTCTTAGGAGCATTTGTCGCAGGAGCATATGTCGCAGGAGCATATGTCATGGAACCATCCTGTCACGTATCTTTATTTTCGACTATCAAAAAAATGAGTTGCCGTGACTCCAACACACATGATCAACAATTAAAATGTGCAAGCGGCCTTTACGAAAGAAATTTGCGTAATTATGTGCACGTGCAAAAAGATAAAACTCCTTACAGTCTGCGGATTATTCCATGGATCTTCCTTGTTCTGAACACGCACGGAGGGCGACGCAGTGCATTCTTTGTAACATCATGACTAAAATAAGATTTTTTTTTTCAGCCTAAAGTGGAAAAAACGACACAGAAACACGTACTTTTTCTTTGACAAATTACTTTGAAATAGTCTTAATATTTCAATTAAAAACAAACAAACATGGATTTTAGTTTACAAGCGTACAAACAACAAGTGGTCGAATCGATGAAAGCTATTACATGACGTCACAACAAAATAAGTGCACTCGCTCACGGCATGCACTATTTTGTTGAATATCAAAACCTGGGCAATGAAAAGGGTAATGAAATTCGTTCCCAATTTGATTCAGAAACTACATCGAGCGCGCGTTTATGTATTCTGCAGTCAATTTACAACGCTAATCAATGGCGTAGTTGCGCAGTAGCGTAAACTCACAACCGTTCTGCGCATCTCATCCAGGGGGTATTATTAAATGACTAATTAGTCGTTTATTGCGTTCAGATTTCGCTCTACAGTGAAAAGAAATAGTATATAATGATTAATTAGGCCCCAAAGTGCATAACGATGCCCATTTGAGGATACTTAACATCAAGTTTGTTCTGCTTTAAGCACAATTTTTTTACTTGGTTTGTAAGTTATTTCTGTATTTTGTGAGCCTAGAAGCGAGGAAACTCCCTAATAATGTTATTAACGTTAGAGAACGTTGTCGCTGTCGGCCGCCACATAAAGGAGGTTCCCTGACAGTTGCATTCATAAAATGAATAAATTTTACGATTTATCTTCTTGAATGCCCCTTTCTACATTTTGTACTTTGTTTATTGTTTATCGACAACAACAATATTTTTCTACAAGGAAATCGAGAAGGACGAGAGACAGATAGGTTATCGGAAGGGCCATCGATCTGTACCTTTTTCAATCGCGTCGAGATGCGGTGATGTACGAGTAGCATGTCGACACAATGGCCAGACTGTTGCAGATAAGGTAAAAATCTAACTCATTAGGCGTGAAGCCATGCAGGGGATATGGGAGGAGTGGGGTGGTGGAAGGGGAGGGCGATTCCTAGTAAAAATGTGAAAATGGAGGAAAGATCAATGTAGGTGTCCTCAATCGGTGCAAAAATCAATGCTGGCTACGCGCCTCGTAATGGCAATTGGTAGAATGATAATGACAATATTGAACATACGAGGAACGTATATTCATTGCACCCTTTCACTGAAAGCAATGTGGTATGCAGTTCCTAGAAGATGCCTGCATGAGATTAATGTTATTGGTGACACATACAACTGTGTTATGTTGGGTTTGCGTCCCGTAAAAATAATAGGAACAAAGTATTGACCTTATCTTTAATCTAACAGGAGCTTTCTCTTTATTAACGTGAAATTTGTCATGGCATGTCTATGAGTCGTAAAGTTAATGCGCACATCTACCATTAGAGATGCTATTTTGTTGTACTAGTCATCAAAATAGTTTGAAACATTTGATGATGATCTACAAGGTGATTCTTTCGAAAGGCGAGTTTATTTTTGTGTACACAGAAGGAAGGCATCATCATGCATTTTGATACTACTTCCTTTGTAGAGCTGTTAACATAATTGATAAAGTCAAAACACGAAACGATCATTAGTTTCATCTTACGGAAATCATGAATTCAAGGAAGGTCAATGACAGTAATTATGACTTTTCAATATCATGTCTTATTGAGCCATCATTATAAAATCCATATTATGCAAATCTGAAAAAAAATGAAATGTTTTTTTTTCTGCCCTTCCCTACAAGCTACTGTCTCTGACGGATATTCGAAATGATATGAGACAAAATACACCAATACCAGCTACCCCTGGCGAAGATGACTTCGAAATCACCATCTCACAAGCCGGAAGAGACCGAAGAGTTTGTCTTTCAATGGTGTTCATGATTAAATGCACAGGTTTGGATTGATTTTTGTTTTTTTAACAAAATTAGTTACAGAAATTTCAGACGGTTTGATCGGCACCGATGTTGACCTAACTATTTTCAAATTCGTTAATTTAAGACATCATATTATCTATATATGCAAATAATCTCGTTTACATCTGCGTGCAGGCACTAGGAAAATGATTTAGGAAACCCGCAGAGTGTCGTTTCATATGAATGCCTTGCACGTTTGCAACTATTAAAAGAGCATGATTGGACTCGACGTTGACCTAACTTTCTAAATTTCTTGTCCTCTATGAAAGGTTTGCATTTATAATTCTGAGACAGACACATAGTTACATAGACACTCGAAAGCTCGTGTTCCCAACTAGTAGGCCTGTGAAACCCTTTTCTTGCTAGAGTAATCAGACGTTCCATTTCTTTGCAATCTAATTATCATATTTTGAGGATTTGACCATGATCGAATATGTCCGTAATTGTATCGATTTCATTTTGAACGTTTGGTCACGACCGAATCTCTTTGTAATATACATTTTGAAAAAAAAATATCTGTAAGTTCTTGTTAGAGGATATTTTTAGTAGATACATTGAGTTGTGTCATTACAATTTTGTGCTTCACCTGACTTATTCCAAGTCTGATTGTTCTTTAAATACGTAAACTCTTGACATTGTTCATTGCCTTGAGAACTTTTTTTTTTAATTTCATTATTTATAGATGACTTAAAGAGTTGCATTCAGAATGAGGAGACCACGTTTTTCAGGTGAGTAGAATAACCTTTTTTTTTTAGATTGAAGAGAATTTAACAGTTGTCTCACAATGTGAAAACATAGAGCTAAAATTAAAGCAACGTCCATTCGATCATTCATTTTAATGTTCAGTCACAGAAGCATCGACCACAGCGCATCTTCAGATCTTGAGATGTATCACATCGCTGAAGAACTGTCAGTAGATCAGTACTATAACTTGGGAGTGGCACTCGGCTTCAGTATCCAGCAGCTACAGATTGTAGAACAGAATAGTGCTTGGGACAGACAGAAGGCTGCTTACCAAATCTTCATACGATGGAGGAATGCTCAGGAATTACATAAAGACGCGAAAGAGAGACTTCTTTCCATCAAGAAGTCTATTGAAACATCCGATGCAGAAATTGTTCTCGCAAGTATGTTATCTGGCATAATTTTAATATATTGAATTTGTGAAGCAGTGGCAGCCGACCGCTAACCCAACTAAAATTTGTCGATGTTTTTATGTAAAAGGCTCTAATAATTTTTGCTTTTGGCGACAATATGGTCTCAGAGCATCTTCTCATAAATTTTTTATTCATCGAAAAATACAGTTTCTCCATTTTTAATATAATCAGTGAGAATATTTTAAGCAATTGACTGCTCTCATTAAACTTAAATTGCCACTTTTCTTTTTACAATAGTGTAACATAATCACTTTTAATCTTAATTTAGCTTCATGTGGATCAGTAACTATATTTTAGCGCTTACAAGTAATTTTCTAAATCATATTTATTGCACTTTTCTTTCTATGTACGGCGAATTTTGCAAATTCCTCATGATGCATCAGACGTCGACACCTTCGGGTAAGTTTCATTTAAATTGTGACTCAATAACTAGGACCGTTATCATATCAAGGAAAGATAACTCGTTTGACCATGAACCCTTCTACTTATCATTCATGCACGAGTTAAATTTACCAGCAATATTAGACTCGATATTTCTTTTTCTTTATTATTATTATTATTATTATTATTATTATTGGAAAAGCTAAAAAGGAGGAGGAAGGGGGGGGGGGTTGTACAAATGGGGTCCGCTCGCTATTCATAAGGACCGCTAATCATAACGGAAAATTATTCATAAGGACCGCTATTCATAATAACTAATAAGGGTCGCTATTCATAAGGGCCATTGTTAATAAGGATCGGTATTCATAAAGGTGATTATTCATAAGGGTTGCTATTCCTAATTTAAGAAGAGGGTCGTTATTCATAAAAAGACATAAGGGTCGTTATTCATAAGAATCGACATTCATAAGGGTCACTAATCATAATCATAGAAGAGGGTCGCTATTCATAATCAGAAAATGGGGTCGCTATTCGTAAGAGAAGAAGAGGGTCGCTATTCATAATCAGAGAATGGGGTGACTATTTATAAGAGAAGAAGAGGGTCACTATTCATAATCAGAGAAGAAGGTCGCTATTCATAATGAAAGAAGAGGGTCGCTATTCATTTTCGCTATTCATATTTCCCCTTTATGAATAGCGAACCTATTTCCCCATTATGAATAGCGACCCTATTACCCTATTACGAATAGCGACCCTATTTCCCCATTATGAAGAGTGACCGTTATGAACAATGGCCTTCATGAAAAGCGACCCTATTTCATGTATTTCCTGATTATGAAGAGCAACCCTATTTCATGATTATGAATAGCGACCCTATTTCCCGCTTGTGAATAGCGAATCTCTTCTGCGATTATGAATATCGACCCTTATGAACAATGGCCTTTATGAATAGCGACCCTATTCTCCCACTATGAATAGAGACCTTTTCTCCCATTATGAAAAGCTACCTTTATAAATAACGACCCCTATTTGCTATTATGGATAGCGAACCTCTTTCTGAATTATGTATAGCGACCCTTATGAGTTATTATAAATAGCGGCTCTTATGTATAGTGACCCTTATGTGTTGTTATGAATAGCGAACCTCTTTCCCTATTATGAATAGCGATCCTTGTGAATAATTGTCCTTATGCCTTTATGAATAGTGACCTCTTTTCACTTTATGAATAGCGACCCTTCGGGTATAGGAATTTACATGTTATGAATAGCGGTCCTTATGAGTCATTGATCCTTATGAATAGCGAGCTTACCCCGTACAAATAGTGAAATCATAACATTTATTGGAAAGGGTAATTGTTGATGTCTGAAAGTCTTCAACAAGGGTATTTTGGTTGTGAACTAGAATATGAATATCGCTCTCACAGCGAAGAGACGGGGGCTAAAAAAGCATTTTCACGTTGCGTCGACGTATGTGTTGAATTTTGCTTGTTGCTAGGCTGAATATGTATGAACATTACAGAACGCTGATCAGTCACATGCCTTGATAAGCGGATCGCTGAAATAGTATCATCGACTGAAAAGTGAAGTTCATAGTTTTAACATACGATAACCAGAATAATGAAGAATGTTGTGAATGGTCATTTTACAGAGACATTCCTGAAAGTTTACTGATAACTCTTGCCGAGCAACTCAATGCAAACAAGTTTTTCGAACTAGGAGAAAAGCTTGGGCTCAGCAGAAAAGAACTGGACAACATCAAGAAGCGGACTTCTCCCGATTGTAAAGACGCGAGTATTCAAATGCTGAGCAAGTGGAAGGCTTCTCAGAAATCAGGGTCTGGAGCAATCCAGAATCTGAACCGAGTCTGGAAATCTGTCCAAGATGTGCCCGTTCAAGATACAACTAAAGGTATTCTTTTCGGAAATCTGTTTACATTGGAGTGTGTTATTTCAAATAAATAAAAATTCTGCTGCGATGTTGGTAACAATTGTATACGCTTAAGCTCGACCACGTCATGAATTTGGGCAGGGCAAACAAGACTAACAACTAGAACAACAATCAAACGGATTAGTAAACAGAATTGGTATTGTTATCCATTGTTTAAGAGTAAAGCTACAGGCTTTTCCTGAGAGCACTCTGTTCGGTCATTCTGTGGTTGCAATGATGTGTACATAGTGTGCCGCTATTCTGCCTTTTATTTCCAATAGATCAGATTATTTATGAATTTTGATGACTGACTTCATCAAAAAAATTACCAAGACTATACTGCACAAAATTAGAGCATGAAGGGAGGTAGACAATAGTGAGGTGACTGCACAAGATTCCAGGATACTAGAATTGAGAATATTCCATCCTTCACATTAGACATCCGGATCAACCATAAAATAAGAAAAAATCAACCCGGTAAAAAGAGTTCAAGACCAGTTACAGGTTTGGTAAATATCGTGACATATACGTGTATATCTGACATGGTTTCATGTTTGGCATACTAGTTGTCAATCACTCGCCAGTTAATCTTTGTATATTCATGCAAAATATTACATCTTTTCCTCCAAATACAATAATATATCTTAATAATTTCCTTCGTTTCAAAAGAAAACGATCACAAAGAAACAAAATAGCTTTATTATTTCTACTTATGGACAGAGGATGATATATTCAATATGATTTCTACAATCTTGTTTATGTATCGTTCTACCATGCATTTTGTGATTCTCGATTATGTATTGTTATAGAGAAAATTTGAATAAAGATTATATCTTACATACATTTCAAGACCAAATAATTATTCTAACGAACAGATTCTTCTCTAAAATTTGGATTTCTCCGTTAAATGATATCTAGCGGTCTCTCTTGCCAATGACAATATTCTATTTGTAATTAGGCATATGCAATGTAAGGCTTTATTCTAGATTTGACAAAAGAATAAATGAGATACACGAAAATCGAATTCTGAAATTTTCATCAAATTCTGTGCGCGGGCAGGTGTCCTTTATTCAAGAAAATAAAAAAAATGATTTAGTCTCTAGGGACATTTATCGATCTTTTGTAAAATATATTAATGATATTATATTTCATTTTATTAAAATTCGAGGAGAAAGTTTAAGGACAATTTTCTTTCGCTTTAACTAAAAATTTACTCTGGTTGTAAGTGTTGCTTAAAACAATAACCTCAATTCCTTCAATACCAACGAAATTACGTTGTAAACACAAAACATCTTGGATTCAAGCATCGGATGTTTTTCTGTTTCATTTCAGATGAGTTTCAACAGGATTACAGACTACCAGATGTATACAACGCACCGAGAACTGACCAAGTCAAGTACACACCGACGTCTCGTAACATGGAGATAATTGGACCTTCCCAGTCATGTAAGTATCCAGTGTTTATTTTCTACGTTATCGTGATAATGGGGGAGGTAACATACCTGATGATGTACGGATAAAGTGCACATATATTGATAAACATCCCCCATGAGCTGATTCATTTGCAATGTGCTTTTGGTGACGTATACATTTGTCCCATTAAGAAACTTTGTTAAAGCTTTTATTACTTCGACAAAAGGCATATACCAAATAATTGTATTTTTAAGATGGTGAGCTTTATCTGTAAACCCGAAGCATTCATGAAGTTGACTCAGTTTGATGGACAAATATTTTTTTCTTGTGGTAGGCAATAACAGTATATTTCCTTCATTCCGCATTGATTTGGTGATAGAAAACATTTAAATAGAATGCTCGTCAACTTTGCAGATCGTCACTGCAGAACTTACAAATTTCTACATGACGATGAACAAATTTATATTAAAAAAATATCTAATGTTATCCAACAAATATCCAATGTTACCCAATAAAATATTATTCAACTCAGATCAATACTTGAATTCAAGTCATTTGACAATTTGTCGCACTGTTTAACCCTAAAAAGCCCAAGCTATTTTGATGTCTCTGTGGCCCAGGGGGGGGCACATTGTGCCCCCCCTCGAGAACTTCCAAAATATTTGACGGATCGGTCTGAAATTTGGCACAGATGTAGAGCAAGTCATAATCTACAATTTCTGACCGTCGGAATTTCTCAAGGTCATCATTTGAGGGCGCAATTCAATAAAATACATTAAAAAAGGGTGAATTTTCTCACTTTTGACATATGGTCTATTAAAATCAATATTGTGGATTGAAAAATGACTGAAATGTGGTATTATCCCCCTTTAATATCTAAGGAACACATTCCATGACTTTATTAAACACATTAGATGCATTTTAGAGGTCAAAATATGACAATAATTGCATCATGTCATATTTATCACAATATTGCTGATAGAGGGCGCCAGACAGCTTTAAAAAATGTCACGTTATTCCTTTAATTTTTCACTTTTTAAGCTCCAATCTTCACTAATATGATTTTCAGGGCTTTCTGGAAGTGTCTGGGGTACTTTTATTTGCATTAAGTTGGAAAAAGTATTTTTAAATATTTTTCTTAATATTTAAGAAAAAAATGACTAAAAAACAAAGAAAAACAAAAGAAATTGTCAGAAATCGTGTTTTCTGTTCAAGATGCACAGGACAAAGCAAAAGTTAACTAAAAATCATAAATTGTGATCATTTCCAGGCCTTTTTGGGCAGATTTGAAGCTGAAAAACTGAAATTATTCGAAAAACGGACAAACATGCTGTTTGTTTTGTGGTTGCTATGGCAACATGAAATACGGGATAATAATAAAAATGGTATCATAATGTCCGCAACAAAATTTCAGAAAAAGTCACCGAATTTGAGCGTAATCGGACCGAAAATGTAGGAGTGGTTTACGATTATGTGGTAGGGGGGCACATTGTGCCCCCCCTTGGGCTTTTTAGGGTTAATACCTGGTACAACAAAACTTGGTTACACTCCGCACAGTAAGACATTTCCTAATACCATCATCAGGTCTTTTGTCTCTGTGAAATCTTAATTTAGTTTCCCAACTTCTTTCTTTTATCTATTTTGTCGCATATTCCAAACTGTCAGCAAATTATAAACTTCCTTTATCTGATTATGAAAAAAAAATCGAATCATATGTATCCAACGCATCTGAGAGAGGTGCATTTCCCACCCAATGTACGCAAAAGACTTCAATTACGCAAATACTGACCTAATAAGTGAATTTAATTTTATATTGCTTGTAAGAAAAACAATCACCGGTAAATAATCCTTTCCTATTCCCGTAATGCTACACAGTCTATGGTTCCCTTTATACAGGTAATTATATTGGGAATGACGATGCAAGTAATCAAACAACGTTCGTGACAATGTATGGGGGAGCACCTAGCTCGGATGAGCTTCACTGTATTATTCGTCAAATCACACGGATCTCGATTGCATTAGAAGTGGGGAAATCCCTCCCACTAAGTGATGACGTCATTATCAGTCACTTTGATGTTTCAAACGCATCGGTACTGCAGAACATAGCTCGGCAGCTGCTAGATAGAGCAACCAAAGACAAATTGACACATCTCTTCCAGACATACAATGTTCAGAATACTCATGAAGGTATGAAACTTAAACTTGACTCCAAAAAAATTGAAAATTTGTAAAAATACTCTTTTCAAGAAATATGAAGTGACACATATTGCCTACAACTCCCAGGTATGCATAGTCTTTTCTTATTGAATCAAACACGTGCGGGGGTATGTAACCAAGATTCGTATGTCATCATTCGTCTCGGTAACTTGTGATTTTGGTTATTACCCAATCATTGTTATAAATGAAAAGTAACCCCAAATGATGAAGTTGAAAGTGAACAATTCAATGTTCGATATCATATTTTGGTCAATTTTGTCATATCAACTACCTCTATCTAGATCACCGACTTCTGGCTAGTGTAAATGTATGCACATTAGCGCTTTAGCATTGTTAAAAAAAAACACGGTTACGTTTTCAAAGAAACTAGCCTATACTCATCATTGATACATACCTTCAATCAAATGAGTTGTAACAATTTACTCAACATGTCAAATTGCATGTTTACTTGCAGTTCATGACCAAATACCCCAGCAGATTTGTTCGAAGTCGGACTTACTGGACCTCTGCACGCATCTGAATCTGGATGCATCTACTGTCTTACGGGCTCTGTGTAACATCCATTCACCTCCTGCCAATTCAATGAGACGTAGTGTGCTGAAGATGCTAAGAGAATGGGTGGAACGAGACGGTGGAACTAGAGAGAGGCTACTAGAAGTAGCTCAGGCTTTTAGATTCAACGAAGCAGCGGACGAAATCGCTCGAAGTAATCCTCCATATCATATTCAAATTTGTATTTTTCTCTTGCAAACCAACCATCGATTCTCCTGCAATCAATAAAATTATATTCACTGTCATTTCCTTAAATTACCATCAACCGATAAAACGATAGATTTCATCAGACATAGTTTGAAAACATAACCCAAATCCTAACAGTTATGTAGACTAAACGGTACTTATCTTCCCCATATAAATGGGTCAGTTAACTTACTTACCTGTATGTAGTAACATGTTTGATGTAACCTATTGGATGCTATTGACATTTCATGTGGATGATTTATTCTCCTTTACGTTCCTCTACAGACTTGAAAGAAGACCCAGGCTTGAAGAATCCATTTTCCCATCGGATCATAGACCACAAGGACGGGGAGCTCGAGCTGAGCGATCTTGGTGTCAGGATTTCTATCCCCGCAGGAGCCATACCTAAATGCATGGGATCAGTGGTCACTATCAGGGTACCAAACCACGGGACTTCATTGATTCCTATGAGGGAAGGAGAGGTACTCATCACACCAGTCATCGAATGTTCTCTCACACAAGACTTGTCCAAACCTGCAACCATAGTCCTGCCTCATTGTCTTGATCAAACACAAACTGAGTCCGTGAAAGATGTTATCATGTATACGAAGACAAAACCAGGTAGGGATAAAAAATACCTCATAGTTTAGTACGTACAGGTTGGCAGGCGCGGTGCCATAGGTGTTCAGTGCTTTAAAGTAGATAATCTGTGAGTGCAGGTGCCAAATAAAAACAATTGTCTCCTGTCTGCCTGCAGCGGAGTTGGATGGTCTGCACTTCTAGCCTGGATAGATTTTCGGAGGTGCAGCTCACAGCGTCCTCTTGCAACGATTCCCACCAACGAACAGGGGCGTATCCACGGGGGCGCAACAGGCGCCCCCCCCCCTATTGAGCTGGAAAAAAAAGGGTACCCCTATCGGCGATAACCAGCACTTCGTCCTCACCCAGTACGCACTTCGTCCTCACCCAGTACCCCCTCCCCCCTTGTGAATTTTTGTTTTCACAAGCCGTACTTATTCAAAATAATAGTTAATAGTGGTAAATGTTTGCAGTATCGATGTATCGTATGAACAGGTACGGCAACACTACATGGCGATATACGTAATTCAAATGCGAACTTCTAAATTCGATGCCCACCTGGCCGGGTGCATGTCGCGCGTATATTTACGTGTACTTTGCATGTGTAACATATCCGAACTGGCTGATCTGACATTGGGAAAATGAGCAAGCAGAAGTCCCTCACAGATTTCTTCGCAAAGGACGAAAGGTAAGAACAATTAAAAGTAAAAGTATAATGCTTCCTGAAAATTAGCTCTGTGTTTTTCAACATGTCAAGCCACAGCGGGATCATCTGCGTTCAAGTTTAACAAACATAATTTGTGCCCTGCGTTAGCGCCGGGCACGCCGGTCGATGATACCCTGCTTGCACTACGTGCTCGCAAATGAGTCGTATATGTCCTAGGCTAGGCCAGGGCTAAGGCTAAGCCGATAATAAAATAAAGTCGATGGGGGCGCCAAACCGACAATCGTACACCCCGGCAAGGTTTTCAAATAATGTCTATGCCAATGGCGGTTACGAATACTCGTTAAACTTATTTTAGGTTTGATTATTAAAATTCACTTTAACCATGTTGATTATCAGCCTATAGTATGTTCATATCTTCTTAAGATGACTTATTTATTGCATGCAACATAGC
>BQKZ01002082.1:0-11726 GCA_036244855.1 Temnopleurus reevesii
CTCTATCTCTTTGCTATCTTAAAATGATCTGCTTTGAGGAGACTATCCTAATGACAGGGCACCCAGTTATATTGATTGTCTGAAAAGGAAATAAGCCGAGCTTACTTCCTCCTTGCAGGAAATTAGTTTGAAAGACGGCGGCGCTGCACTAGTTTGCAAGCACATACCCTAGACTTTCGGTGTGTGCATGCGCAGATCATGCATATTGTGTGACTACATCACACACATACAGCATTGCTCTACCCTCGGTCTTTGGGAAGAGCATGCAGACACACAATGCATACCCTTATCACTCTCTGTGTGTGCGCACAACGAAACCCAAGGGTCTGTTCTGGCAGACGAGCGCTACTACCCCAAATTTTCTTGATTTTGGGTTTTTAGCCTGATCAGCCCTCTTCTTGATTTAGCTCAAGATTCAGTCCTCCTGTCTGCACGCACTCTATCACATCTCACAGGAGCGGATAGCAGTTGCTCTTTAATAAAGGGAAACTTCACCTTGACACCGATGTGTTGTCAGTAAATGAAGAAAAATAAACTGTGAAATTCTAGCTAATTTTCAAAATTTGTATTCCCTCCCCCCCCCCCAATGGTCATCCTTGATCTTGGGTTTGTAGCCCCATCAGCCCTCTTCTTGATTTAGCTCAAGATTCAGTATCCTTTCTCACATCCCGCATGAGCAGATAGCAGTTGTTCTTAAAGGGAAACTTCACCTTGACATTGATGTGTTGTCAGTAAATGAAGAAAAATAAGATGAACAACTATGAATTTGAGCTAATTTTCAAAATTTATATCCCCCCCCCACTAATGGGCATTCTTGATTTTGGGTTTTTAGCCCGATCAGCCCTCTTCTTCATTTAGCTCAAGATTCAGTCATCCTGTCTGCACTCTCTCACATCCCGCAGGAGCAGATAGCGGTTGTTCTTAAAGGGAAAATTCACCTTGACATTAAGATGTGTTGTCAGTAAATAAAGAAAAATCAGATGAAGAAATTGTGAAAATTTGGGCAAAATTGGATAATCACTTTATACAAAATTAAGAATTCTTGAAGTTTGCAGAATTACACCTGTGATGGGCATGCTTGAATTGGCAACTTTGGCATAACACGTGATGTCATACATGGAGAACGCCTGATTATAAATTGTGTACATAAATTTATTAAAAAATGCATCAATGCCAAATTTCAATTGAGGAATCACCACCATTCTTTCTGGAATGCTTGCAAAATTGATATGTCCTTATTATACTTGAACAAAATGTCAAATTTTGTCTACTTTTCTACAAAAAAAAAGAAATGTGAAATTCTGTGTACAAAGTGAATGGAGAGTTCTCAATGTTGACGGCCATTTTGTGCCTATGAGTTGCCAACTCAAGGAGCTATCATGTTTTGATTTTATGGGTGTACATCAAAATTTTGAAAATTCCTTACTTTTCAATGGACCAAGTACGATTTTGCTTAAATTTTCAGTTTGATCATTGTATTATTCTGCATCCACCGACACCGAAATAATGTCTATAGAGGTTAATAATAATAATATTTACCCAGGGTAGCCACTTTCAGCTGTAAGCTGTTCTTCAAGGGGCCCTGCATAACATTCAGTTATTATTACACTTCTTCATTCTTAAATGACGAGTGCCTGGCAAGAAGGCAGATGGTCTCATTTTTATAAGTCTTTGGTAGGACTCGGCCGGGGATCGAACCCACGACCTTCCGTTCATGAGGCAGACGCTGTACCACTGAGCCATACATGACCGGTGTAATTCCCATTTTAAGACTTTTGTTCTTGGTGGAACATTACCCAGGATATCTTCATGATATATAGATCCCCTACTTGCATATGTACATAAATACAAATTGTGTATCGTTGAAAATTTTTTTAATTCATGACTCAATATTTATAATGATTCAGTGCTAAAATGCAAGAAATATCATGAAATTCATTATTTTCATTGGATTGATTGTGTTAAAAGCACTGTCACACATTGCAGTTGCACAATTTAAAAATTTCTCAAACCAAGTTGACTGTCCTATCTAAATATATTCAGATAGATGAAAAATCAACAGAGGATCCAAAAATAAAGAAAGTTATTCATGCACTGTCAAGATATCTATGTATATTGAATTTAAGGAGGACGCAAATTTCCTGTACAAAGCCTACAGTATGTAGGCGACGTTTTAGATTTTCGCTTGTTTCAAGCACTAAACGTTAATTTTAAAGCCTAATATTTTCCCAGTTTAGTTTATATGCACCATCAACCTTTCAGATGACCTCTAGGATCTGGCAGTTGAGAATTTTTTAAATGAAAACAATGTTAAACAATGTTAAACAATGGCTTTAAGGGGTATATTGACTTTTCTCACTGCATGTAAGTATAAAATTGGTTAAAATTCTGAATAAATCATATGATTGGACAAATAACAAATTCTTCAGTATAAATATGAGCATAGCTAGGAGTGCACTCATGACATCATCAAGGTGGCAACACGATGACTAAAAATCTTCACTTATTTGCCCGATTTTCCAAATCTTTGAAAATTCAACAACCTACAAAAATTGTTGTCAGATATACCTTCAAAATGTTTTTCGTTCTGCTCGCCAACTTTTTCTGCTCCTCTTGAAAAAAATTATTATTTTGGGATAGACACAGCATGGGCCCGTATTCTGATGTCAGGTTTAACTTAAACTAGAGTTTAAATCTGTGGTTTAAATATGGGAAGCCCAATGTGCCAAAACTTTCTTTACACTGTAAAATTATTATGTAAACTGCTCTCTTTTCCCATGCTCTAATACTGTAGAAAGCTATTTAAGTTTTTATTCCCAGACAGTTTTTAATACTATGAGTGCCAAATTACCTGGTAAATTAAACACTGACTGTTATAGATTCAAGCCTCTCTTGGCTTACCATAATTAAACCACAGATTTAAACTCTAGGGTAAGTTAAACCTGACATCAGAATACGGGCCTGAGTTTTTAACAATTCCTTGCAACAACACTCACGTCTTTTACCTAGCGATGCTTATTTCCTCTATAGGGCCAATAAGACCACACAATGAAGCTCATACAATTGACTGACACAAAAGAATGGATCAGTTTATTGTTAACAACAGGAAATGCGTTTTTTGGATGATTTTTGTTTTGTAGATAATTGGTAAAGGAAGGACTGCTCATAAAGATGGGAGATAAATCATCTCTTGTGTTGCTGGTTTGTTTTGAAAATGAGGAAATCTAAATAAACATTTCTTTCTAGGGACCAGCGTTTCACAAGCACTGCTTCAAGCTGGTTCCAATTTCATTTTTTTTTTAATTTACTTATAATCTTTGGATTTGATTTACTTAACATTATCTACAATTATGCTATTAATTTATCGCATCTGTCATTCCTGTATTTTTTTTTTGTTTGCTTTATTTTGTTTGTTTTGAAAAAAAATGAAATAAATGAATCTTGAATCTTGAATCTTGAACATCCATATGGGTGCACTGATGCAATGGGTATGAAGCAATAACATCTAAAAGAAAATATTACCAGGGGTGGGTAGCAGACAATACATATCCCAGGGAAACCCAAGATTGGCTGGTTGTTGGGCAATTCAAAGCTAAACGAGCCCACATTTAGACAAAAACAATTTAAGTTCAAGCAAGAACTGTAAGAAAACAAGAGATGGAAGAGCATTTCAAACCTTGCAAAAGGGAGGCTAGAACAAAGCTCTTCAATATCCACTGATTTATTTTCTTGAATCTCTGAATCATTAATATGCATATATTAATACTGATTAATAGATTCAACAAAAAATCAGTGGATATTGAAGAACTTTGTTATAGCCTTCCTTTTGCAAGGTTTGAAATGTTCTACCATCACTCATTTTCTTGCAGTTCTTGCTTGGACTTTAAAATTTTTGTCTGAATGTCCTTCCGTTACCGTGGAATTGCCCTTTAGCAAAAGCTACCTTCGGCAAGTAAATGTGAACGGGTCCAAGACTTCATGCATCTCGGGTAGATTACAAGACAGTGACACACCCTCTTAGCTAGTCACACAAGGAAGTAGAACATACATTTATCATGACTCATCATCCGATTTAAAGGGGAACTTCACCCTGACATATATCTGCTTTCAGAAAATGGAGGAAGCCACTATCGCCAAGATGATGTTAACGGTGTCAAAGACAGCATGCATCTCAAGTAGATTGTAAGACAGTGACTTAGCTAGTCACACAAGGAAGTAGAACATACATTTGTCATGACTCATCATCCGACTTAAAAGGGAACTTCACCCTGACATTGCTCTGCTATCAGTGGATGGAGGAAAATACAATGATCACAAGTGCTGTTAAAGTGTGAGCAAAGTCATATATAATTTGTTCAATAGTTTTGATCTTTCAAACTCGCATTTCCCCCACAGTGGGCATTCTTGAATTGGCATAATTATCTGCAATGTCAAACATGGAGAACTCCTTAATAATAAAGGGGAATCAACCCCTGGAATAATCATGCTCTCACTGAATGAAGAAAAATCAGCTGAACAGACTNTTAAGTATGGTAAGCCCAAAGTGCCAAAACTCTATTTAAACAGTATAATTCTTATGTTAACTGCTCTCTTTTCCCATGCTCTAATCATGTAGAAAACTATTTAAGTTGTTATTCCAAGACAGTTTGTAATACTATGATTGCGAAATATCCTGGTAAATTAAACACTGACTGTTATAGATTCAGGCCTCTTTTGGCTTACCATACTTAAACCACAGATTTAAGCTCTTGTTTAAGTTAAACCTGACATCAGAATACGGGCCAGAGTCCTCAACTGGACTTCTTTAAAGGTCAAAAAGTGTGATGGGTCATCACGTAAACCAAACAGAGGAACTGTTCTACACAAAGTGAATAATCACTATGAAAACCTGTCAGAAAATCTGTGATTTGCGATCATGATTTAACAAGCAAAAATCATAATTTTTCATGCAAATTGGACCCCTTTTTTCATCCACAATTGTAGTTTCTAACAATGATGAGTCAAATAACTGTAAGAATATTTTATAAAATGTTGAAATTTTCTTATTAAAGAAATGTTACCAATTTGATGACCAAAACCAATTTAATTTCAACTGCCTTCTCCTAAACGGGGTAAAATAATGTCCTTTAAACCGATGGACCAGTTTTGGGGGAGATGGCGCTCCAGATATTTAACTACATGTACTTGGTGAGCTGCAGAAAAGTAGTACCATTATGCAGTTTTTCAATGGCAAGTTAGAGCATACAAGTTTATTTGAATAAAATCAATCAAGAAATGGCTTAATTGTCGCAAAATGAAAAGTGACGACAGCATCACCCTCCCCAACGCAACGTGCTTCACGTACAAAATGCATGCAAACTCGCACACCGCAGAAAATACCACTGATTAAGCCCAACCATTACAAATCTAGTATAGTAGTATAGTTTTGGTAAAGATTAAGAAATGTGAATTTGGGGGATATTTACCATGACACATAATTCTTATACACACTTTGAGACCATAGCATATTTTTCTGCAAGCTGATTCTTTTGAAAATTAGAATTTTGAATCGTATTTAGCGCCCTCTCTTGGTTATAACAATATTTTGCTTGTTATCGGGCATATACAAAGTTATTCCCAAGATTTGATAAAAGTATGATCAAAAGGAATACACAAAGTATAAATTCTGAGATTTTCATCCAATTTCGTGCATGAGAAGTTGTCCTTTATCAAGAAAGGAAATATTGAATTAGTGTCAGGGGACACAACGCTGAAATATTTTGCACATTTTAGGTTATAACTTTTCCAAAACTTGTTCATTTTTCGCACAATCTTTTGTACAACATGTTCATGATATTATGTTTCATTTTATATAGATTTGAAGACAAAATTTGGTGATAAAAATATTTGCTTTTACCAAAACTGTACTTGGGTTTTAATGGCTGGGTCAGTGCCATAAAAATCTTGCTTGTATAAACTACTGTGTGAGTAGAAAAATCACAAAAAAAGATGGAAAAAGAATTTGAAGTAAATCAGACAATAAATAAGGGGGTTATGAATATGTCAATTATAACTTGATGCAAATCAGCAAACTTTGGTCATATGGTGTCATACCCTTCTAAAAATCTTGTTATAACCGATTGTTTTATGACTCCGTTTTAATCCATGCAAATCTTTTAAAATATTCAAAGGGGTAAACCAATACATTTATCTTCACCCATATATTTATAGATTTTTTTAAATTGCATTGAAAGAAGGGGTAAAACCACATAATACACTAATGGAAGAAAAATTCATGACATACCTCATATCATGTGATTAAAATCTGCCAATAGGAATGAAAATCACTGTTCAGTTCATCACTGAAATAATCATAACTATCCTATGTACTGTCCAATCTAATTCAAACCTTTTTCTGATCTGTTCGTCTGATTTTCCCTCTTTTAGTCAACACACTTTTTAATCAACACATACATCATACCATGTGATCAAAATCTGCAAATAGGAATGAAAATCACTGTTCAGTTCATCACTGAAATTATTATAACTATCCTATGTATTGTCCAATTTAATTCAAACCTTTTTCTGATCTGTTCGTCTGATTTTCCTTCTTTTAGTCAACACACTTTTTTAATCAACACATACATCATACCATGTGATCAAAATCTGCAAATAGGAATGAAAATCACTGTTCAGTTCATCACTGAAATAATCATAACTATCCTATGTATTTTCCAATCTAATTCAAACCTTTTTCTGATCTGTTCGTCTGATTTTTCTTCTTTTAATCAACACAATTTTTATATGGCCCAGACGGCCCAGACACAAGTGTATTGAACGACCAGCATAAACCTCGAGTCATTTTGCAATAAATTTAATTAGAGTGCTACTTGCACGTAGTAGACATTCATTTCAACCACACTACTTAGGCAAAAATAAATTTCTTCAGATGCCCATGAATGTCATTTCTGAAAAGTGGCACCAGTCGACAGTCAGTCGGAAAAAAACCTACAAATGTTCAATTCATTTTTATTAATATGAGTATCTAAGGTTTGAAAGGGGTTCATCGTGGTGAAGAATAATTGAAGCGAGTTGATTAGTTATCTCACGTTCTACGATTGCACATAGTGAGACAACCGATCAACTCTCTTCAATTATGAGCATCTAATTTTATAATTTTTTTAATCAATCTAAAGTACAAAATAAGACTTAATGTAAAAGCCCTTGAAGTGAAAAGATATTTCCAATGTAAGAACATCTGAAAATTATTTTCCAGATTTTCAGACTTTTCACATACTGCACATTCATCTCTGATATTTCTATGATTTTAATTATAGATCTTTTTAGTGAAAAGGAAAAAAACACATCCATGGCCATTATACAAATTTTCAAAGGGTTGGTCGGTGGAGGACGACCAAACAGTTTTTTGGGCCTTAGCAACAACGCTGGAATGGGAAAAAGAGGGAAACCCCCTTTCAGAGTCCGCTTGATATCACTTCAAAGAAAATGCATCGCTCTCAAAGCTCTTTCAACTGTCAATGGGAATATATCTGAGGCTGATTTGCTTTCAACAATTCCAGAGAGTAAATTCTACCTTACAAAAATCAGGGGATTAGTCGCACATAGACGTAACTCCAATTTTGGCATTTTAGGAAAAATGCATTGGTCCGTAATGCTAAACATTCATTTTAGAGACAATTTAGGGATGTTTTACCTACATGTATGTAAGTAAAAAAAAAAAACACCAACGAACAATAAAAAGGTATATGTACACAAAAATTAAATTTTCATCTTATTCTGTGCAGGAGAAGGTGTCCTTTATCAAGAAAGAAAATATTGGTTCAGTATGGGGGTACCCCAGACTGAGATTTTTTTTTGCACATTTCAGGTTGCAGCTTTACCAAAACTAAATTCATTTTCATACAATCTTTTGTGCAATATGTTCATGGTACTATATTTCATTTTATTTATATTTGAAGAGAAAATTTGTGGACAAAAATATTCAATTTTACCAATACTTTACTTGAATTTCAATTTATAGGATGTGATATAGAAAAAGATGAATGATACATGTAGATTAAAAAGGGTCTATTTTTTGTGCAATGATCCAAAAGTAAAAACATACAGACTTACAAATGAAAATAGATGAAAAGTTATAGTATTTAAATTTCATATCATTTTTTATTCAGCATGCCGTATACACAGGAGTACTATTGTGCCCCGGCGTACCACGCTATGTACCGCCCTCTCGAGCCCATTATTAAATAGAACATACATACAAATTCTGATAAATGTCACCAACAAATTTCCAAAACAGCAAAATCATCACAATTTTCAAGCAACATGAGTGTTTCCTTAATTGTCTTGCAGCACCAGATCATTTGATAACCATAATCTACTGTCTTTTTTTATTTTAAGGAAGCAAACTAATTATAAAAAGGACAGAAAATCTGAGGAAAATTCACCAGGGTATAGAGCTAAAAAAATATAACTCAGAATTCAACAAAGTGCTGAATTTTCATGTGGTACCCAAGTGTACCTAAAAAGCAAACAAACCAGCTTAACAGAGAGAGCTTCTTTGATGGTGTGTTTGAGTACATACATATCGTTGTTAAATCTATTTACTTCTGCACATTTCATGTATCATAGTTACAATCACATGTAAATACAAATTATTACTTAAGTAATAAACATTTGCATTCCAAATACTTACATTGGGTAATACTGTGTAACCCAACCAATTAAAAATTTGGACAGAAAAGGAGTAATGATAAAAAAAAAAGATTCATGAGTCTTCATTGGTGCAAAGCGGTTCTTCTGAAACCCATCATGGTTTGATAATTTAGTAAAAAAAATAATTATCATTACAGTACCAGAGCTATAAAACAGGCACTAAAGCATAGTGTGTAGAAGGGACAAAGCACTTGGGTTAAAGTAAACAACTTTATTCAATTATTTCAATCATTTCCAGTAGCTCTATCAAGTTCATCATCACAAAAGAATGTGCTAATCTTGTTCATAATTCTTTCACAGAATGAGAAGGATGGAAATTCATAATGTGTCTATATAGATATTATTAATGCTTAAATGGAGGTTGTTTACTTTGTCCCAGGTCTTTTTCCTATCTGAACACAGTGAGGGTGAATCACTATAAAGTTTGCTCATGGCTGTCAAAAAAAAATGAATGCTCAAAGAAAAATTAACTCAGGGACGTAGTGTTGATGTTTTTTGTTCTCATTGTCATAGATAAATTGTAATCATCACAAAAGCCACAAAAGCGGCAAAATTTGATGATGATGTGGAGTTTTCTCACAGCAATTCGACAAAGAAATGAAATGAAGAAGTGATAGAACTTTGGACACTCTATTTGTTCTACAATACTCTTAAATCCAAATGCTACCAGACATTTTTTTAGAATTTCACAATCATGTCTTTGTCAATATATTACTGAGCACTGTAAAATACAGTTATAAAAGTTAAAATGTTTTTAGTTCTGATCGTCATTATTAGGGGAACTTCACCCAGACATTGATCAGCGCTCAGTGGAAAGAGGAAAAAACAATGGTCAATCTATGAAAATTTGAGCAAAATCCGACAATCCATTCAAAATGTACTTTTCTCTTCAAGTATGATATGGACATTTAGATTCTGCATGTATTTCGGAATTAATTTTGTTGATTTATTGTCTACTTTTCTAGAAAAAGAAGAAAATGTGAAATTCTGTGTACAAATTGAATGGAGAGTTCTCCATGTTGGCAGCCATTTTGTGCCTGTATGTTGCCAATTTAAGGAGCCCATGAGGGGTTTAAATCAAAACTTTGAAAATTCATAACTTTTGAATGGATTGTTGAATTTTGCTCAAATTTTCACAATTTTATTATTGTATTTTTTTTCATCCGCTGAGAGTGCATCAATGTATGGGTGAAGTTCTCCTTTAAAAGCAGTACTAATCTGTGCATTTCAACATACAAGTACACGCAAAAAGTTGTTGATTTCAATGCTGTCCACCAACTGGCTCTGACTCTCGCCTTTCAACCAGAGGATCGTATGTTCGAATCCCACAAATGGCGACAATTTCCTTTAGCAAGAAATTCATCTACATTGTGCTGCATTCAACCCAGGTGAGGTGAATTGGTACCTAGCAGGAATATTCAAACTGCACTAATTAAAAAAATTCTATTAAGAACATCCTTTTCCTGGTCAATATTTGTTGTCAAACATGTCTTATATCGTTTGATTTTTCATTTTCTGTCTCTGCTGGTCTTCCTTTCTATACATATTTCAAAATTGTATTTTATTATTAAATAGAATAACCCACAGCCAACAATCAAAGCTATTTATAACGAGTCTCTCTATGTCCGCAAACTATTAATTTCTTCTGTTTTCTTTTGCTTTAGGATGTTTGTGATAATATCAGATTATATTCATTGACTTCATGATTTTTTCAAGCTGAAAATTTACATGCGCAGAGGCGAGACCTCCCATCATACTAGAACAGAAGCTTCCAATCAATACGTGCCTTTACGGTTGTTCATATCATATCAGGGAGCATGGCCATGGCGGGATATCTTCTAGTACACACCCAGTGCGTGCATTGTTTTCACTGCACAATGATCACTTCCGTACCAGAAAACTACCCATCATGCTCTCTGATATGAACAACCATAATAAATGCACGTTTTGCAAATTGATGTGATCAACATATTAATGAGGCAAATTGAATTGCGGTCCTAATCCTATTCATTCGCTCATCTCAAGAATCTATCCCTTCTACGGTTTTATAATTATAATACATTCACATTCATTGACTCATACAACAAGGCAATCGCACAAAAAAAAATGCAAGGCTCTTCACCACGAAAACACGACATTCAGCTCAGCCTCAGCTCACAGAGACAGTCACACAGTCACACACTGACAAATTCATCTCTCTCGCCAGAGATCTCGCCGGCAAGAGCTCACACATCAACACGGTCCCACACGTTCATTTTGAGTGACTCACCTCCACTTTTGTCGCTATTCCTTCGTCAATCAGGTCCAAAACGCCACTTTCAGCCGTGCTGGTAGACAAGAAACGATAAATTTGTCACGGAACTGTCGCATCTACCGTCTGAAAGTATGCAGGCTGCCTCTGCGGACACAGAACTGGCTCGATCCTCCATACCGGAAATTCGATGAAAAAGTTTCCAGGAAATTCCAGGGAAGCAAATGACGTCAGACCGGAAATAAAACAAGGATGGTCCCTTGAAAAGGATTCGACATCGAGCTCATTTTATGGCTTCATTCAGCGAGTTGCATTGCATGACGTCAGCAAGCGAAATGTCAGGGGCGTAGTCATACTGCGAGGATGGGGTTGGCGACGGAGGGGATGAGTACCCCCCTCCCCACCCCGTGAAAATCTGAAAAATTGCGGGACGGTATGGCGCGCCCCGTAAAATGGTACTCCCCCACCTGTTCAATGCACCTGTAATGTACTCAATGGTCACTTTAATTTTGTTATCAAGCTCCCTGGCGCCGCCCCTCCTACAAGAAAATAAGTTATAAAAAAATTGACCTCATTTTTCATGTGACGTCAGTTCATAGAATTTGCCGTCATCCCCCCCCCCCCAAAAAAAAAATAGAAAAAAAAAACACATAAAAACACGGCCGAGCTCTGAATCTGGTGTCAATCAATTGCAAGTGAGCTGGACGGCGAAAATATGGCGTCAATCACGGAGTCGGGTGGGGGAGGGGGGACTAGGGGGCTG
>BQKZ01002082.1:40619-66578 GCA_036244855.1 Temnopleurus reevesii
ATCCAATTTCTTTCAAACTTACAGTGTGTAGCTCAATTATGTATAAGCATGTGAGGAAGAACTTATGAGATTTTGGGTTCGTGGGGTCAAAGGTGGCAGTGCCCAAAATTTGTAAAATGTTTTTGATTTCCAATGGCATGGAACAAGCCGTACATATCTTTCTGATTGCGTGATGGCGGAGGCATAAATTTTGACCGTGCGCGGTCGAGGATTCATCTAGTTTTCATCATGAAACTGGTATTGGATTACAAGAGATTCATCATAAAGAAAAATTGAACACAGCAGATCAATTGTCTGCCATGTGAAAAAATGGCGTTTCGGCTGCTGTATTTCGTATTACCTACGCTGAAATGATGTCCTACCAACGTGCTACATTTGCACATCGTGAGATCAACAACTGATAAACTCTCTTCAATGATTGAAAATGGTCGCGCATTTCGCGGTGAAATAGCCGACCGCGAATTTTAGACCTGCGAAAATAATCCTTACAAATTTGTATGAAAATTGAACATGTGCAGTACTTCACACAGTGCGTTGTGAAGTGGCACAATAACGCTTTCAATGTTTCAATCACGTGTATATATGCATTTCTCATCATAATTTCCAGATTGTTCTGTGATTTATAGGGTCATTATTTATGATTTTTCGGCATTGAAAAGCGTTCGTTTGTAGCTGTAATCACTGTCTCTTTCTTTAAATATCTTTATTAGTCAGGTCGAGAGAACACGCCTTTTTCATTGATTGTATCCGCAAATTCAATTCCCCGTGAAAATGTTCATGGACTAACCAACCGCGAAAAATTAACACTGCAAAATTATCCCGCTATACAGTTAAAAGATGATGATAATTATGGGTGTACTATCATTATGATTATAATACAGTATTATGTCTTTTTTTTCTCTTTAGGTGCTTACATAACGGAAGGAGATGTATTTACTATTTGGATACAAAGAGGTAAGTTTTAGATATCTTAGGGGTGTTGCTCAAAAGCTACATTTGATCACAAGTTGTAGTTGATTGGAACTTGCAAATCAAAATCATTGTCTCATGTGCGTCTTGTTAAATGCGCATAACGTGCGCGAATGAAAATGCGCGTTACAATTTGCAAAGTTGCAG
Organism: Temnopleurus reevesii; assembly: GCA_036244855.1. Lineage (NCBI taxonomy): Eukaryota > Metazoa > Echinodermata > Echinoidea > Temnopleuroida > Temnopleuridae > Temnopleurus > Temnopleurus reevesii. Next base: position 41,736 of record BQKZ01002082.1, read on the forward strand.
TTCGGAAAGAACGACACAATATAAATTTAAATAATAGTATAACAAAGAAAGCACAACTTTTTAATAAGAACATGTTTCAAACTTGTGTTTTCTTTGTTATACTCTTATTTAAAGTTGCAGTTGATTTGCAGTTGATTTTGAACAACACCCCCTTAGATTGTAACAAGTTGTTTATCCCCATTACATGTACCTCACACAAACTCCAAGTCTTTTCAGCAGAATCAAATTTTTTGCTAACTTCTTGGAGGACTTACAGAACCATCACCAGAGTTCTCATTGAGCCCTGTAATTTCAAGCCAGAAATGTTTCATTTTATTGTACAAATTCTGGCATTCTATGATATTTTCAGGTCCCCTAGCTTTTCCAAATGGCATCCCTGTGACTTTGTTTTTAAACAATATTTTCACTTTTTAACAAAACACCTGCCATTATGCAGGGGTGTGAGAGTTTAGATAGGCGCCGTAGTGTAGTGGTTCTGATCTCGCCTTTCAACCAGAGGGTCATAGGTTCGAATCCCACGTAGGGCGTCAATTTCCTTCAGCAAGAAATTCATTCACATTGTGCTGCACTCGACCCAGGTGAGGTAAATGGGGATGGCAGGAAGAAATTCCTTGTAATGCGGAGCGCCGTAATGGCTGCCAGCTAGAGCCGGGTAATAGTGAGTGTAAAGCTTTCAGCGCCATTAATTTAGCACCGATAAGGTGGACCTGTGCGCTATACAAGTAGCCACCATTATTAATCTGAATTCCAATTTTTGGACAGGGTTAAAATCCTTTTTTAGGTATTTCCAATACAAATTCAAAGAAAAGAATTATATTTTTTAGCAATTCATATTTTTCAAACTTTTCCAGATTTTCCATATTTTTTTCACAGATGCTTGCACACCCCAGATTATGGTATAAGGTCAGAAATTAGAATAAGAATAGATTCAAATTTGAAAAAAAAGATGTTCGCTCTTGAGAAAGTATGGCAACAAAATTTCCAGTAATTACGGGGCTAAGCAACTGACTGCAACAACCTGGCGTTCCAAGTACAAAGCCTTTAGCTGTTTGAGAAGAAGGAAAACAAAATTGGATGAGAAAGAATGACATTAAAAAAAATACCATCGTCAGTTATTCTGAGTATTTTATACATTTTTTGTAAAGATAGTTCATATGTACAGTCAGACATAGAGAGTATTGTTCAGAAGTTGCAATTGTTCGCAAGTTGCAGTTGATCGGAACGTGCCAATCAAAATCAATTTTTCATGCACGTCTTGTTAAATGCGCATACTGCGCGAATGAACATTCGCATTACAATTTGCAAAAATGCAGTTAATTTGCTGCAGACTTTGAACAACACCCCTATAGAAAGGGTGACAATGCAAGTAACAATTGAAAGTCACTTTTCGGGATGTAGGTGCAGAATTTCACTGCAAATTTTACATTTCAGTGGAAAGTACATTAAAAAANCTTTTTTTTCTCTTTAGGTGCTTACATAACGGAAGGAGATGTATTTACTATTTGGATACAAAGAGGTAAGTTTTAGATATCTTAGGGGTGTTGCTCAAAAGCTACATTTGATCACAAGTTGTAGTTGATTGGAACTTGCAAATCAAAATCATTGTCTCATGTGCGTCTTGTTAAATGCGCATAACGTGCGCGAATGAAAATGCGCGTTACAATTTGCAAAGTTGCAGTTCGGAAAGAACGACACAATATAAATTTAAATAATAGTATAACAAAGAAAGCACAACTTTTTAATAAGAACATGTTTCAAACTTGTGTTTTCTTTGTTATACTCTTATTTAAAGTTGCAGTTGATTTGCAGTTGATTTTGAACAACACCCCCTTAGATTGTAACAAGTTGTTTATCCCCATTACATGTACCTCACACAAACTCCAAGTCTTTTCAGCAGAATCAAATTTTTTGCTAACTTCTTGGAGGACTTACAGAACCATCACCAGAGTTCTCATTGAGCCCTGTAATTTCAAGCCAGAAATGTTTCATTTTATTGTACAAATTCTTGCATTGTATGATATTTAATAATAATAATAATAGTGGCTACTCGTATAGCGCACAGGTTCACTTTTCGGTGCTCATGGTGCTTTAATTTAAATAGAAAAGTAAATGAAGACAATAAAAATGGAAGGAAGAATATCCTGGACACAAAAAAGGTATTGAAGTATTATGATGAAACAAACAAGTAGGTTTTAAGTTGGGATTTGAATGCTTCTGTTGAAGATAGGTGGCGTAATTGAAGAGGGAGGTCGTTCCACAATTTTGGGCCTATCACTGAGAAAGCCAGATCACCGATGTTTCGTTCTCGGAATTTCCAGGTCCCCTTTTCCTACTGGCATCCCTGTGAGTTTTCTTAAACAATATATTCACACATCCAGTCCCTTTCATTTAACAAAACATCTGCCATTATGCAGGGGTAGTCTGCCAGAACAGACCCTCGAGTTTCGTTGTGCGCACACACAGAGAGTGATACAGGGTATGCATTGTGTGTCTGCATGCTCTCCCCAAGGGTAGAGCAATGCTGTATGTGTGTGATGTAGTCACACAATAGGCATACCCTGTATCATGATCTGCACATGCACACACCGAAAGTCTAGGGTATGTGCTTGCAAACTAATGCAGGAGTATGAGAGTTCAGATTTTAATCTGAATTTCAATTTTTTGGACAGGGTTAAAACCCTTTTTAGCTATTTCCAATACAAATTCAATGAAAAGAAGGATATTTTTTAGCAATTCATATTTTAAAACTTTTCCGGATTTTCCATATTTTTTTCACAGATTCTCTCACACCCCTGATTATGGTATAAGGTCAGAAATTAGAATAAGAATTGATTAAGATTTGAAAAAAGATGTTCGCTCTTGAGAAAGTATGGCAACAAAATTTCCAGTAATTACGGGGCTAAGCAACTGACTGCAACAACCTGGCGTTCCAAGTACAAAGCCTTTAGCTGTTTGAGAAGAAGGAAAACAAAATTGGATGAGAAAGAATGACATTAAAAAAAATACCATCGTCAGTTATTCTGAGTATTTTATACATTTTTTGTAAAGATAGTTCATATGTACAGTCAGACATAGAGAGTATTGTTCAGAAGTTGCAATTGTTCGCAAGTTGCAGTTGATCGGAACGTGCCAATCAAAATCAATTTTTCATGCACGTCTTGTTAAATGCGCATACTGCGCGAATGAACATTCGCATTACAATTTGCAAAAATGCAGTTAATTTGCTGCAGACTTTGAACAACACCCCTATAGAAAGGGTGACAATGCAAGTAACAATTGAAAGTCACTTTTCGGGATGTAGGTGCAGAATTTCACTGCAAATTTTACATTTCAGTGGAAAGTACATTAAAAAAGAAAAAAAAGAAAAACAAGTCCCGTTCAGCAGTTCTGTCTACCTACCTGTCCATCATGATATTTTTCAGTTCGTCTGTGCCAACTGCTTCAGCGTCTGCTTTTAAAGTGTCAACATAGGTTTTGTACTTTCTGCCACGTCCTCGTTGCCCATGCAGTGGCTCCCATAGAATGAGGCCACTTGCAGCCAACTCTGGATGTCGATAGCAGTGTCCAGCAAGTTGCATCCTTCTTCTTGAAACTTTGTCTCCAACTTTGGGTAGATTACCATATAGGGTCTTATTTGGCATATGTTGCTTCCAGTTGATGTTCAACACTGTCCTCAGCATTCTTGTATAGCAACCATTTAGTGATTTCTCTAAAGTTGGTGTTAATGTCCATGCCTCGCAACCATACAGCAGGATGGTCTCCACGATTGCAATGAAGAAGCCGATCTTGGTTCTTCGAGACAATTCTGATTTCCAAATGGTACTCATTTTGTTCAGGGCTTGCCACGCTACTGCCTTCCTGATCTTGATATCATTTTCTGTTGAATTTACCCATGATCCGAGGTACTTGAAGTCCTCAACTTCCTTCAGGACATTTCCTTGGGCAGCTGTGAGTGGATCATGCTGCAGTAAGTTGCGGTAAGTTCTGTCGGTGGAGGACAATGAAATGTTTTCTATCACATAGGAGCCCAGAAGCAACAAGATTCAGTACGACTTTGTTCGGAGACGTTTGGCTGAATTACTTGACAAAGTCATATCCAATCGTGTTGCTTCTGGGCTTCTATGTGATTGGGCTTAAGGTACGTGTATTTAAATGCTTCAATTTGTTCTTTTTTTTAGATTGCGATGAAAGGCTCAGCGAGATCGCTTACTATCCAATGAAGATTGCTTCTAACGGCTATGGTGAACGTAACTATGGTAACAACGAATATTGCGACATCTTCTTCACCACTCATCCATCCTATCGGCTGTTCATGGAGTTCACCGATTTTGTTTTGGAAGAGGAAGAATGCGAAGCCAATGATTATGTTCAGGTCAGAAGATTAACTTAAAATTATTTATATATTAATTTATCCACAAAGCTGCACTCTACCCAGGTGTGCTTGGGGACCGGTAGGACACGGCAGCACATTATCTGATATGATGTGAGCGCCTATTTGGCTGCCTAGATGCTAAGGCTTGAATTACCAACCAGTGACCGGGTAATAATATCAGAAGCGCTTTGACCAGTCAATACTGACCGAAAAGGCGCTATATAAATCCGCAATATTATTATTATTATTATTATTGCGGAATTCACTGATTTTTATTTAGTAGAGGAAGAATGCGAAGCCAATGATTATGTTCAGGTCAGAAGATGAATTTACAGCATAAAAGTATTGTAATTATTTAAATATGTTTTGTGGAATTCACTGATTTTGAGTTAGTAGAGGAGGAATGCGAAGCCAATGATTATGTTCAGGTCAGAAGAGTAATTTACAGCTTAAAATTATTTATTTATTCATTTATTGTGGAGTTCACTGATTTTGAGTTAGTAGAGGAAGAATGCGAAGCCAATGATTATGTTCAGGTCAGAAAATTAATTTACAGCTAAAATATATTTTTTCATTTATTGTCAGAAGTTTATTCATTTCAATTCATTACAAGTTTTATCATTTTCAAATAATATTAATGGTACACAAAATTTCACACAGGTACAAAGAGCTTTACATGATGATGGATTTAATCATATTTGCAAAAAAGATGATATTGGTAATACAAAAAAAAAATAGTATTTTTCAACAAATGAAGGTAATGTACAAAATAAATTCATAATATAACATACATATTACTTTGTACATAGAAGGCTTGATGACCTTATTTTGAATATCTTTTTTTGGGGAAAGAGAATTATATATTCAATAGAAATGGAGGGGTCCATTAAAAATTTAAAACTCCTAAGTAAGATATTAGTAAATTACAAAAATTACAAAAATTAAACGCTGATAATGGTCTGGTGTTTGAAGAGAATAAAGTATTCCAGGGTTGCCAGTTTGAGGAAAAGAAGTGATTAGATTTTACTAAATAGACACTATTCTGTATGACGTAACATATCTCCAATAATTCAAATTTCTCCTCTCCCACTCCAGATCGAGAACGCAGAAACCAGCTTTGCACAAACTTTCTGCGGAGTCCAAAATAACGCGGTATGGACTACTACGTCGAATGCTGCCATCTTGAGGTTTAGAACAGACGGTGCGGTCACATACGACGGCTGGAGTGCAAACGTCTTTGGCCTTCATAGGAATTTAGAAGGTATGATGATAAAAATGATAATAATGCTAATGCTAGTAATAGAGTCATGCTTCTAATATATTGGATTAAAGCATTGTAGATATAAAAAAGAAAAATTTTGCTTTGATTAAAAGCAGAGAAATCATGTGAACAGATAAAAACTCTTGGAGTAAATTGGACAGTAAATAAGAAAATAATCTCAACACGTGACAGAGAATTGCCAATGTGCATGAAAAACTAGTTTAGTGATATCCTTTAAATATTCATCACTTTCTGGACCAAATTGCTTTGTTGATGTGTTCTGGTTGTTCTGATATTCATCAATTTTTTTTGGGGGGGGGGGGGGGGGCTCAGCCTCGTACCCAGTCTTTAAAAGAAGAGTCTACTGAAAAATAATTATTTTTTTAACAGAAGCAGAAAGAATTGGTGAGTAAAACAAAAAAAGTTTGAGGTAAATGAGACAAATAATACAAAAGTTACAAAATTGTAAAGATTTGAAAAATGGGCAAATCAGTGGAAATTTCCAGAGATGTTGCCAATTTGATGACATCATGGGTGCACAACCAACCAGACTTTCATTATAAATGTGATGCAAAATTTGTTATTTTTACCGAACGTTGCAAAGCTTGTATGAATGTAAAGATGCAAGTAGTGGATCTACATATCTATCAAAAAGATATCCTATTGTTAAAGTTTTGAGGAAATCATACTTTTGGGAAAAAAGTAACATTTAATAACATTGATATAAATGTAATAGATGGTCAGTTGTGCACCTGTGATGTCATCAGTTGCCAATTTTTCTAAATATTCAAACATTCATAACTCTCTTATTAGTTGTCCAATTTTCCTTAAACTTTTTTGTTCTTTTTAATACGCGCTAGCTTATTAATTCTCCCAATTATCACATGGTTAATTTGAGCACATGTTCAACAAATTCATCCAGTAGCATCAAGCAGAGGTAAATGAAATTCATAAAAATCAGCACAAATTTTTTTGGTGGAAATTCCGTTTTGTTTGGTTAATAAACGGACGTAAGTTTCTCAACAGGATCTATTTCCTAATGAAGTTTACTGAAAGAAAATTTGCAGCCATGGTGGAGATAAGACGGCTAGGAGGTGTCCTAAATCTCTGTGCGAAATATGTTAGAAAAGATAAGACAAAAGATAAGACACTTTTCAGAGTACCAATTGATCTTATCTCTCTTGCGCACGATACGTTGCGCACTACATATTTTTGGCGCGCAGGAGAGATAAGACAAAAGATAAGACAAAAGTTAGGACACCGAGATTATGCAGCTTCCAGAATAGCAATTTAGAGATAAGATATTTTTGAGATAAGACACCTACCAGAATACCACCCCAGCTTACAAACATAGTGCTTGGCAATGATGCCTGGATTCAACACGGCAACATGATCACCAACATACCGTTAATTTCCATCAGCAAGAAATATACCCGCACTTTGTTGCACTCGACCCAGGTTTGATTGGGAACTGGTTGGATGTAACCATATGGTCAATTTAGCATTGAGTGCCTTAACTGCAGCATCTTGCTGGAATACTCCACAGGAAGTGGAAAATGTGCATACACTGTATGCATTCATGTCGGAATCCAATAACCGGGGTAGTAAGAGCTCTATATTATTGCAGGGCCTGCTTGGAGAACAGTTCAAAGAACTGAAGCGGCTACCCTGGGTAAATAAAATGTATTATTATTATTGAATATAATCCTCATCATGGTGCATTTCTTTCTCACATCCAGAATGTTCGACAACGACCATTAATCCTTCCGGCAACCTGACGAATCCGGAGTACTCTAATTCTCCCCTGCAGTTCAACGTCTTCCCCTGCGAGTATATCGTCCATGCTCACCCGGACGACAGGGTTATATTCTCGTTCTCATCGTTCGTCTTCCAGACAGATGACCCGCCTGCAATGCACGTTAGTTGGCGCTTGTTAGAGAAACGAGAATAGTAGTAGTAGTTGGTCCATTTATATAGCGCAATCACTATATACATATATTCTACTGCGCGTGATACTTGGGTACCAAATTTTGTTACAATTCTGCTCAGAACTCTGCTTAAGGTGTGCTCACACCGGCCGAGCAGAATTGTAGCGGTCCTTTAGCGAAGTCTACAATTACAGGACCCTAAGCTTTCTGTGTGAGCATGATACAGAGTATGCAACCTTTCACTACATGACACACTGCATTGTTTTTGCCTTGCCCTCGGCTGTAGGAAGGAACAATGCTGTGTGTGATGTAGTCACACAATGCATACCCTGTATCATGATCTGCACAAGCACACACTGAAACACTAGGGTCTCTCCTTTCAGACTAAATCCCAACCTCTAAAGGACCGCTACAGCTCTGTTTGGCCGGTGTGACCACACCTTTATGTACATTTTCAGTCACAACTCTCAATTTTGTTCGAAATGAGTTTTACATTTTTACAAAGAAGAGATTATTTATTCAGCAATTTCAACAAAGACAATTATTAACAACTGAGCCACTGAATGGAGGCCTTACATTCAAATCGCGGGATTGACGCCAAAAAGCTGAACTTGAAAAGTGAAAGTCTGTTATGAAACTTTGCAGAATGACATTCAGGGAATAGATATAAGGGGAAACTACCTTTTTCATCCAATTTTTATCAAAATCAGATTTTTTATGATGCCTGATCAAAATATCTTAACAGTTCCTACAAGATTTTTTAAGACAGTTATATAAGATGAAAATTTAATGTTTTTTTTTCAATAATACCCCATTCCCAACTTTAAGGGGTTTGCAATGATGAGCCCTTCCATCACAATTGTATTTTCTGTATTTTTTAGATTGACCCCAGGATGGCTACTAGTTCACCAAATAGCATTGGGTTATCGGGCAGTCTGCTTCCGTTTTCTTGGACCTCCTCGTCAAACGAGCAAGCGATGACGTACCAAGCCCCTCGCTCTTTCCGCAACTATGTCCATTTTGAGGGAGATTACCGCACACTTGATGCGCCACAACCAGCCAGTAAGTAGAGGAATGCTTTCGATATGCAATCCAACAGATTAAATTTTCTCTCGTAGAATATATGTAATTAGTTTGCGATGATGTACCAAGCCCCTCGCTCTTACTGCAACTATGTCCATTTTGCGGGAGATTACCGCACACTTGATGCGCCACTACCAGCTAGTAAGTGACTTAATGTTTCTGATATAAACAGACCTTGATTTTGTTTACTTTGTGATATAATCTTGGGTTATTGGGCAGTTTGCTTTTGTTCTCTTGGACGTCATCAAACGAGCATGCGATGACGTACCAAGCTCCTCGCTCTTTCCGCATCTATGTCCATTTTGCGGGAGATTACTGCACACTTGATGTGCCACTACCAGCTAGTAAGTGGCTTAATGTTTCTGATATTAAACAGATCTTATTTTTTTTCTTGGACGTCATCAAACGAGCATGCGATGAGGTACCAAGCTCCTCGCTCTTTCTGCGACTATGTCCATTTTGAGGGCGATTACCGCACACTTGATGCGCCACTTCTAGCTAGTAAGTGGCTTAATGTTTCTGATATTAAACAGACCTTAATTTTGTTTTCTTGGACATCTTTGTCCAACGAGCATGCGATGACATACCAAGCCCCTCGCTCTTACTGCAACTACGTCCATTTTGAGGGCGATTATCACACTCTCGAAGTTCCACGTCCAGCTAGTAAGTGGCTTGATGTTCCTAATGTCAAAGAGACCTTATTTTTTAACTTTGTGAAATAACCCTGAGTTATCGGGCAGTCTGCTTCCGTTTCTTGGACTTCATCATCTAACAAGCTTGCAATGACGTACCAAGCTCCTCTCTACTACCGTAAATATGTCCATTTTGAGGGAGATTATTGCACACTTAAACCGCCACTTCCAGCTAGTAAGTAGCATAATGTTTTTTATATCAAATACAATTTATTTTATCGATTTTGTGATGACTTACCAAGCCCCTTTCCCCCTACTGTAACTTTGTCCACTTTGATGGAAACTTTGATGGAAACTCTAAACTCTAAATTTTTTTCTCATCCTTCCCTATCCTAATTTTTCTTCCTTTCTTACCCTTCCCATTTTCCTTTTTCCACAGCATTGGTTCCCCTCAACTGTATCCCATCCCCTTTTAACATCCATTTTCCTTTCCTCCCAAAATAACGTTAACATAACTGTTTATCTCTTTTTCTTCAGCTTGTCATAGGTTCTTAGATGCTTATCTTATCCATCCCCTTTACTATTGCTTTCTGTTGGCCTCTATTCTTTCCCCTACTTTTCCCTCCGATGTATCCCTCCCCCTTTTTTCTTTCACATCCATTTCCCTTTCCTCCTGCAAGAACGTTCACATAACTGTTGATCTCTTTTTCTTCAGCTTGTCAAATATTCTTAGATGCTGCATTACCAAGAGTGTTCACATGGCCAACCGAGTTGCCCCCTACTGGTGTGCAGAACTGCTACATGGTCGTGAACGTTAACATAATAAACCGTTTATCTCTTTTTCTTCAGCTTGTCAAAGGTTCTTAGATGCTGCATTACCAGGAGTGTTCGCATGGCCAACCGAGTTGCTCCGTTCTAGTATGCAGAACTGCTACATGGTCGTGTACGTTAACATAATAAACTATTTATCTCTTTTTCTTCAGCTTGTCAAAGGTTCTTAGATGCTGCATTACCAGGAGTGTTCGCATGGCCAACGGAGTCGCTCCTTACTAGTGTGCAGAAGTGCTACATGGTCGTGAACGTTAACATGATAAACTGTTTATCTCATTTTCTTCAGCTTGTCAAAGGTTCTTAGATGCTGCATTACCAGGAGTGTTCGCATGGCCAACCGAGTCGCTCCCTACTGGTGTGCAGAATTGCTACGTGGTCGTGAGAACGCACCCTGATGAATCCAGAAAAGTCCAAATCACATTCAGGAATCTTAGATTGCCCCAGTCGGACTGTAACAGTTATATCAATGTGAGTACATGAATTATGGTCACAAATATTTTTCTTTTAATTTTGTAATCTTCATTTTATTTGTATCAAACGATATGTACCAGGTAGAGCTCTTAGATGCAGTAAAATAGACCTTTTTGTTGTACCCTCTGCTAAGACAAGGTATTATGGTAATTGTAGCTTTTCGTACGCAGCTCCCGAGCTGTGGAGTAATTTACCATCTGCACTTAGAGCTGCCGATTCTGTTGAACGTTTCAAAACACTACTAAAAACCCATCTTTTCAAACAACTATAATATAACTTTTCTTCTTCTAAACTATTTCATTTAAGCGCACTGAGATCTTTTTCACTGATATTTTGCACTATATAAGAAAAATTGTACTATTATTATTGTAATATTTTGTCATTTTTTGATTTTACTATACATTTTAAATTTTTTGTTATTCTTTTGAAAAATAATTATCGCCTTATGTTATTTTAATCACTGCTGTTAGGTATTTCAAATACCTTTTTCATTGTATAATATGTCACAATTCAGCCTCCTGAATGCAATGATATATTTTTAATAACCATTGAAATATGAAAATGATGAGTATAAAATGGAAGTATAGGTTTCAGCCCATGACATTCAAGTACATTTATCTGTGTATAGAGGGGGGGGGGGGGTCTACAAAGTTGAGAACAAGTGGCGGGTTTACTAATAGATGGAAATTTTATGCATATACCTTTAACAAAAAGGTTGTTCTTGACAAACCTAATGCCCTGGTTACATAGGACCCCGGAAGCAACACGATTCACCCCGACTCTTTGTTAATTCAGTTAACTGCCTCAGAACAACAAGTCGGGGTGAATCGTGTTGCTTCCGGGGTCCTATGTGACCGGGGCTTAAAGCTTGGACGATATAGTAATGTAGGCAAACTGGATTCCAAGTATTGTAGTGTTATTGTTATCAACCGGTTTAAGGAATACCACGTAATTATTATGTTTGTTGGCAAGAAATGTACGTAAGTTTGAATATATTAGTAAACCGGTCATGTGTGGCTCAGTGGTAGAGCGTCTGCCTCATGAACGGAAGGTCGTGGGTTCGATCCCCGGCCGGGTCATACCAAAGACCTATAAAAATGGGACCATCTGCCTTCTTGCCAGGCGCTCGGCATTTAAGAAAGGAGAAGGGTAATAATAACTGTATGTTATACAGGGCCCGCTGGAAGAACAGCTAACTTACAGCTGAATGTGGCTACCCTGGGTAAATAAGACATTATTATTATTATTAAACCTGCCTCTTCAAGTTCCAGTTGATCTGCAAGCGCCAATCAAAACCAGTGTTTCATACGCATCTTGTAAAAAACGCAGAAAGTGTGGGACCAAACTTTCGTATTCCAATTTTCAAGTGATTTGTGGTAGATTTGCAATCGATTCTCCCTATCGCATATCGCCGATATCACCCGATATCACCTTGTGATATCGATATCACGCACTTATAGTTTGGCACACTCACTTCTGGGATCCATCTTGATTTCACTGTATACTATCTACAAAATTTCAATCCATGGGTATTTAGCGTAATTTCTTCGTTTTGCGTCGGAAGCCCATCATTGGGTCGCTTCGCAAAAGAAACCCATATAACAAATGAATGCAGATATGAAAGAAAAATATATAAAATGATGCTTTTATTCGCAAAAATCTATGAAAAAATATGACACAACAAGCCGCTTACGAAATTTACCGTAGAAAGCAATAGACTTTTGAAAACGCGCGAAAGTTACCGGAAGTACCTGTGCCAAGAATCTGGGCCAAAATAACTAGTGCACCGCATGCATTCAGATTCGGAGAGCTATATGCGATAGGGAGAATTGTAACTTTCTAGCACCAACTTAGTGGCCACCCAAGCAAAAAAAGTGATGAATGTAATACCCTACTCCAAAAACAATTATTGGATGCCCTTCAATGCTATATTTTGAAGACAGGCATAGTTCAATCAGAATTGTTTTTTTTTATTGATTTAAAAAAATATGAACAGTTTACGGCGATATCGTACTTTAAGTCCCTCCTCGCTGAGAGTGCACGCCTTGGTACTCTTTCAATCATGCATAGAATTGACAATGATTTTTACTTTGTATTTTTCTCTTTTACCCCTAGACACTCGACACCACAACAAGGCGTAGTGACATGTATTGTCAGAGAATGCAGGTTCCTTTTACTTGGACTTCAGATGCTAACGAGGCAAGTGGAATATTCATTCTCATTTCCATCGACAAAATATTGCCATCACAGTCACAAAACAGTATACTGCAAAACCATTTGCCACCACCACTACATCCCGAACATTTGACATCAATATTGCCAATACCACATCAGACACCAGTGCCACTGCCACATCTCACATCACAATTGGTAATGCCAAATCTGGCAACATAGTTGGCTCTACCACATATATGGTGGCAATATTATTGTCGCTACTTCATCTTTTGACACCATTGCTACTGCCACATCCGACAGCTGCATTGCTAATATGTGCTACAACAATAACGTCATACAACATCAATGCCCTCCCTTCCAAATTTTACAACGTAATTGCTCGCACCAAGTACTAGAACACAATTTCAACCACCTAATACTACATGTACAACTTGATTGCTACTTGCAAATTCTGCAACATAATTGCTACTACCAATTACTACAGCATGTTTGTTATCACCAAAATACAAGAGCACAATTGCTACTACCAAATACCAAAACGTGATTACAATGCAGGAAAAGTGGGATAATATACATTGTATCTCTCTCAAAAGAAATATTCCTGTGGGAAAATTGTAAGAAATACTACTTATGATCCTTTTTATTTCCATCAGGTTCTTGCGTGATAAGTTGGTCACTTCATGTTCTAACATTATTGCTTCTTTCTTTCTATTTATCAGGTTGTGATTCGGTTCTTCCATGGGCCGACATTTGCCCTCCATCAGGTGCAAGCAGAGTTCCGAAGCAGAGATAGGGTCAATCCGAAAGGTAGGTCAAAGGTCATTTAATCTCATCTTGACTGAGCTGTTCCAAATTCCAATTAAAATCTGCCTTAAAATTCGCCTTCGAACCGATCCTCTAAAATGACCATGACCTTTTTTTTTCCAGTGGAAGGTACTTTCCGAACTACCTTTATAATTCACAAATCATAGTGTCAGGAAGTACTTCCAAGTAGGAAATGCAATGATATATTGCATTGAAATTTAAATATGTATTTACTTTGCACATGTGTTTAATATCAATATATTCTATCCATAGATAATGCAAAAACTCACTAAAAAGTGACAGTGCATCACAATGTTTTACAGGGGCGGATCGTAAATTTTCCAATAGGGGGTGAAAATGTTCAAAATTTGCTGACAAGCAAAAAATTAAAGATAAGAAGGTCGTCAATAATCAAGAGTCGTACGTTGGCCCTGTGCTTTGTCGAGATGGCCCCCTTGCCCACCCACCCCCTCTGGATCCCCCTATAATATTTAGCACTGACAGATAGTCTTAATTCATAAAAGAAGTGGTTAGAAGGAAAGGATATTAAAAACAATATATTGACAAGTGAAATCCAATAAAGTGATTCACAACCGGTTAAAAAGCATAGGTCTACAGTAACCACATGCTTTTTAACTCTATCGAACACAGGAAGCAGCGTGGACAATGTGATACAATATAGTTCAAGTCTTGAAAACCATTGGCTTAAATTATATTCGGTTTTTACTGTCATTCTACATTTCCTTGCAGAATCATTTGGAACATCCTTTTTCTTATAATTTTTTTATAATTTTAAATTTTTCGAAGTTTTATGCAATTTTGTGAACATTAATTTTTTGGTCATTGCCAAAATCGAGTTAAAAGTTTCTATTGTATTTTTGTACCACAAGATAAGCAGAATGGTTACCTACATAAGGTAAATGGATCACGCTTCTCATCTGCCTCATCACCAGATGCGAGTTGAGTCGATGAGTCCTTTGTTAAACATTTATATTCCTTTGTGCCAGGTTATCAACTGCTCGATATGTAGGGTTTCATGGTCCTTAGAGCTGGTTGCAGTCGGGTGATCACAGGGCATGGGCACTTTGGCCAAATCAGGTTATGACACAGGTCACAAGGATAGAATAAAGATTGGTCTATTGTCAAGCATCCGGTTCATAACTCGGGTGAAAACCCCTTTCAAATTGTATTTTTTCTCATCCCTCTGCAGCTGCCCATGTTATGACGGATCTTTCTGGCGGAAGTTTCTCCAGCCCCAACTACCCTCTTCCCTATAAATCGCAAATGACGAAAGAATTTCTCTTCCATGCCCCTCCTGAACATCTCGTCATCCTTATCTTCAGTGATTTCTCAATCGAGGGTAAGTCAAGTTTTTTTTTATTCAATTAATTTCTTCAAATAGGCAACACAAGGATTTTATATGCTATTTCTACAAGATTTTATGTAGGAATTGGCTGTTGAACTGAAGATCCTTTTTTATAAACGTATGAATTAAATTTCAATTTGTGAATTAAAAGAAAATGTAGAGTTTATTGTTTATCATACATGTATGTTGCCAATTTACAGACTTTGCAATAATTCAATAATAAATCACAAATTGAGAAATTCCTTCCACGCCAAACCTGAGCATCTAGTAATCCTGATATTAAAGGATTTCACAATCAAGGAACAGTATTTTAAGTTCCTGAAATTGGCAACAAGTATTTTTTGTTCTATTTCAACAAGATATTGTTCAAGATTAATTCATGTAAATTTGTGTGCTGAATAGATGGAAACAATTTTACAGAGAATTTTTAAGCTACCAGATGGATGAATTTAGTTGGGGAATAGTGAATTTAGCAACAGATGGAAATTTCATTCCTATTTATGTACAAATTGTTGCTTGGACAAGAACATGTTTTTGTCTTCATTCAATAGAATGGATTTACAACAAATCTGCCAGACAACAGAAGTATATTGCATTCCTTTTTGTTTACAAATTGTTGGCTCATATGGTCATATATTCTCAACTTCATTATCTGCCTAGCAACAGATGTATATTGCATTCCTTTTTGTTTACAAATTGTTGGCTCATATGGTCATATATTCTCAACTTCATTATCTGCCTAGCAACAGATGTATATTGCATTCCTTTTTGTTTACAAATTGTTGGCTCATATGGTCATATATTCTCAACTTTATTATCTGCCTAGCAACCGATGTATATTGCATTCCTCCATGTTTACAATTTTGTTGCTCAGAGATTCCCCATGTAGTTGATTTCATCATTCCTCTTGGGTTGATTACAGTTATTTACATGGGGTGAAATGCTTATGCTACTTGTTCTTGTAAGTTGCATGAAGGTATTTCCTGTGTAACATACAAAAATTAGAGCAATGTACATGAAGGGAAATTTGTTCTGGTAATTTACATTCAAGCATTTTCTGTGTAATATACAACCTGTCAATCAATTTAATCTCTGAACTTTGTAGTCAAATCTTTAACCCTTCAACAATCTTTTATCTGTACATTTGTACATCATTTCCCATCCTGTTGACCTGATATTAATGAGATTCTTTCATTTATCCATATAGAACAATGGGTTTGGTCAATAGAATATAGTTATAATTCTATAATAGTTATAATAGTTAGCAATTCATTATTTTAGCTGAAATAGATGGAAACTTAACTATGTCTTATGAGACACAGATAAATGGTCTTCTTAAGAGGATAAGCACTTCATAATTCTATGAAAAAGAACATTTCAAAATAAAAATAATCAGAGGACATATAAATTGAAGATCGTAACTCCAGAAGCTTATCAGATAGAATTTCATCTCATTTTTAGATCAGAAAAATTGAAAAACCTCATATGGAATTACCATTATGTGGTTTTGAGATTCATAATTCATTCATCAATTTCAACCAAAACAAAGTTTCAAATGAATACATGTATCTGGAAATATTTTGACTCTTGTAATTTCTTCGATTTATAGGTCCCATCGAACCAAGTCACCTTCAAGAAAATATTGGAGTATACAAGCGTAGTGCGGACGAGCTCTCCACACATTTAAAGCACATGTACAAGAGACAAGCCATTGACGAACCCCCTACCCCAGAATGTCTCTATGATTTCGTCACGGTAAGCTCTTTCTTTCTCTCTTCTCTCTCTCTTTCTCTCCTCTCTCCCTCTTTCCTTCCTCTCTTTCTCTTTCCCCCCTCTCTTCCTCCCTATCTCTCCCTTTCTCTTTCCCTCTCTCTTTCTCTCTCTCTTTCCCACTCGCCCTCTTTCCCGCGCACTCTCTTTCCCGCGCACTCTCTTTCCCGCGCACTCTCTTTCCCCGCGCACTCTCTTTCCCGCGCACTCTCTTTCCTGCGCACTCTCTTTCCCGCGCTCTCTCTTTTCTCCTCACTCTCTTTCCCCTGCACTCTCTTTCCCGCTCACTCTCTTTTCTCCTTGCTCTCTTTCCCTGCCTGGGAAAGAATGCATATATCTTGTTTTATTGTCCTGCCTTTGCAGTTATACGCTTTGCCCTGGACAGATTTTATTTTCTCTGTATTTCTGTATATTTCTGTCATGTCTGATGTATTGTTCAATGTTCTTTATAACTTATTCCTTTATGTCAATAAAGTGATACAAAATCAAAACATTGACAAATATGCACGATAACGCAATCCTTGCATCACAATGACAATGTACATTGGACATAGTCTATTCACAATCTATTATTTGACCTCATTTGATTTAAAAAATGCAATATGGAGCATCTATTATAGCAAACATTCTTCATAAATGTTTGGTTTCATTTCAATTGACGCACCACAACGTCGTTTCCATCCCACTTGTAGGTGGAAGATGTTTTGGAAGATACAGAGACAAAGTTCTGCGGAGATCAGCAGCCGTTCGGTGTCGCCGTTCAAGGCAACGAGGCTCTCGTTATTTTCCAGACGGAAGATACGGTCGAGAAGAGAGGATTTGACGCGTCCTATGCCTTCGAGCCTAGACCAGCCATGTCAGGTAGACATTATTTCTTCTTTCAGTTCAGTATCAGTTCATTTTATTTTAGTATCCAATAAAATATAAAAATCAATTACAAAGTTCCAAATAAATCTTGATACATAAATTGAATCATACATTAAAAAGCAACCTCTGTCTTGTTAGCAATGTAGTAGTTGCATAGATGTATAACTGAATAATGAATCAACAAATAAATAAATAAATCAATCAATAGATAAAGGAAAAAATTAATAGATTAATAACCTATGAAATGGCGTATGAATGAATGAGAGAATGAATTGATAAAGGGATAAATGCGATGGATAGATGGGAAGTTTGATGCAATAATGAATGAGTAGATACTGTAGAAATGAGCCTATATAGATAAGTTAATGTATAAATCTTTGAATGAGTGTGTGCGTGGGTGTGTAGGTGAATGGGTGGATGGGTGTTTGAGCGAATCGTGGATGAGTGTGTGGGTGAGTCGTGGGTGTGTGTAGGGGAAAAAATTAGTGGGTGAGTGGATGGGTGAGTGGATGGGTGGGTTGATGGGTGGATGAGTGATTGGGTGGGTGAGTGTGTGGGTGAGTGAGTGAGTAGGTGGGTTGGTGGTTGTGTTGGTGAATGAGTGGGTGGATGGGTGTGAGGGCGAGTCGTGGGCGGNTGATGTCATATTTACATCAAAGAAGGATTATTAGCAAATTTTACAGTCTTATCTCCTGAATATATGTCTCGCCATCATTTGCAGATCTTCAAAATTGTCCTTATACTTTAAATTCTATTTCATACTATGTGAATACCAAAGGTATTATAAAAGTTGCTGAAATTATTTTGTTGAGCCCATCAAATGTTTCACTGTTAACCAATCGATAACCGACCAATATCTGTAGGTTTTTTGCAACTTTTTCTTTATTTTATCTCTTTTGCCATGCTTCTAGATGTTCACTTTTCTTCTCAAAGAAGACCAATTCATGTTCACGGGTATTGTGATAAATATTTTGAATTTTTTGAGCGGCTGAATTTTTTTCTACAGTCATTAGCTTCTCTTTTTGTGACATATAGTTTATTTGAAGGATTTATGAAATCCGTTACCTGATATGTGATATTTTGGTGCAGTTGCCTAATTTTCTACTCATTATTCTACTTCTCTAACTCAGCTACATTGTGTACAATGCTGTTTATATTGCTTTACAATGTTCACTTTCCCTCAATTTCCTATTATTTTTTGTTAAATATTGTTTTAGTGAGTTATAAAAACAGGAAATGGAGTACACTTTCATGTAGGAGCTTGAAATAAACAATTTAAAACACTTAACTTGAATATGGAAAGAATCATTTCCAAAATTACAGAATTATGGTAATGGAGAAGTCATGGGTGTTTTTTGTGTAATAAACATGATGGGCCAACTGCCACTTCCTAAATAAAGTTATTTGATACCTATATCTTTTCTTTGAATGGATGTGTGCTGTGTGTTTGTGTTCATCTATGTGTGTGTGCAAATGTCTTTTGAGGGGTGTCCATGTGTGTCGGTGTTTATGAGGATAGGTATGTTCGTCTGTGCGAGAGAACGAGTTCCTCTGTTTGTGTGTGTGTGTGTGTGTGTGAAGGATGTGTTGGTGAATGAGTGGGTGATTGGGTGGGTGCGTCTTTGGGTGAGTGAGTGGTGTGTGAGTGAGTGATGGGTGAGTGAGTGAGTGCATGGCTGGGTGGGTGAGTGTGAGTGGGTGAGTGAGTTAACTTTGTAAGTGTATGAGTGATGGTGTGAGTAGACGAGTATATGAATGAATAAGAACGAAGAAAAAATTAATACTATACTATATTATAAATCAATAATTAACCAGCAAATTGTTTTTTTCACAGATTGCGGACAGCTCTTCACTCAAGAAGCAGGGTCACTCCAGTCACCTGGTTACCCAAGGCCTTATTCTGATGGGCTTTATTGTCGAGATGTGATCCAGGTCGACCCGAATGATAGAATCGTCATCAGTTTCAAATTCATGGACATAGAAAATGATGTCACATGTAGTCATGATTATTTGGAGGTAAATTTCATTCTTTTGCGTACTTCATCCTGCTTGTAGAAAATACATTATCATTTATCATGGAATTTTCCCGGTCCCCACTCAGCCAGCGGACTATCCTTACAATTTTTAAAATGGGGTGGTTTTTTTTCGCATGAAAGTCGGGAAAATAATCCCCAAAATAGGAATTGGGGTCCTTTTGGAAATATTTCTAAAAGTATCTGTAATTTGGTTGATTTTTTCTCTTTTTTCCCATTTTCAAAAATCTGTAAAATGGAAAAATTTGCAGAATTTCCCATAAACTCTGAAGTAGGAGGTAGTTTCAATGGCGTACCTATCAAATGCCTGTAATAGGGGCCTAAATCCTTAGATATTTTTCTGACTTAAAGGGGTGTCATAAAGTATCTGGAACAAACATATGTATATTTTGATGAGAGAAACCAACCACAAAAGAACACAAGTTCATGGATATTTCTTAACTTCATTTCTGTTTACAACCCAGGTCCGCGATGTGGTAACAGGAAAAACCGAGAAATTCTGCGGGCGTAGGACAGATCCGTTCGAATGGAGGTCCGATACAAACTTGGTCTTCTTGACCTTTGTCAGTGATACTTTCAACAGTGGTCCGGGCTATGATGCAATTTACAACACGGAAGATAGGTCGGACGAACCAAGTAAGAAGATTAGATTATAAATTGTTTCATTGCAGAAGGGTTTTAAAGTCCAAATATGGTGTTGGTAAAGATTAAAATTCCTGAGTTTACGCTCTACAACGGAGGGGCTCGATGACGGGAGAATTGGTCAGATTCCTGTGTTCTTGCTAACCCGTCCTTATTCCCTCCGTTGCTCTCAATTTCTGTTACGCTACTCACTCAACGGCAGTATGCAAATTGAGTGTGACAAGCTTTCACGCCGAAATCCAAAGATTTGCATAACAGGCACGTGATGCGCTTGGCCGTATCTGATTGGCTACGTTCCTGCATCCAAGACGGACGTGGGAATGAGCAAAAACCGTTGTAGAATTCTGCTCTTCGCCGCTGTTGTCACTGGCAACCAGCGAAGCCGACTTAAACGGATCGAAAATGGTATTGATCAGCGATTTTGCCGTTCGTGATGACAGTGCGTAACCTCGCTAACTATGTCAATTATAAGGAGGATGTTTTCATGACACATGTATCTTACACACATTTTCAGACAATATCAATATTTTTTATGAACTGATCCTTTTTTTTTAATTTTAATTTGACCGTTTTCATGAAGTGACGGGATCGAAAGGGTATTAAGGGAGCGTCGTGGTGTAGTGGTTCGGTCTCTCGCCTCTTAACTAGAGGGTCGATGGTTCGAATCTCTCCCAGGGCGTTAATTTCCTTTAGCAAGAAATTTACCCATAGTGTGCTGCACTCAACCCAGGTGAGGTGAATGGGTACATGGCAGGAATATTTATTCCTTGAAACGCCAAGTGCGCTAATGAAGTGGCTGCCGGGCTAAAGCCAGGGTAATAATGCTGCAATTGTAGAGCGCTTAGAGAATTCTTAGAGTTGATAAGCGCTATATAAAAGCCGTTCATTATTATTGTTGCATGAAGACAAAGAATTCATGAAGTAGCGCCAATTCAACGGGTATCCTATCGAGTCACATGTTAATTCTATAGAAGGACCCGTTTCAATGGATTTGTAACTGTACCATCTGGCTCACTGTCACTTTGTGAAAACACAGACAATATTTAGTGCCCTCTCTTGGTAAAAAGGGTTGGTTTTATCAAGCACATACTGTCATAGAGAAACATGGAATGCATCTATGAATGAGAAACATTTATCTTCTGAAAATGTGCAATCAAGAGAAGGTGGGAGTCTGAGCTTAAACACCAGTTGGCGTTCGCATTTTCAACACTTTGTTACCATTAGTGCATTGTATTCTAACTTATATTTTTATTGTCTAATTTTCCAGCATGTGTGCATAACTTCACTGCAACTTCAGGATCGATCCAATCCCCACGATTCCCTCAAAACTATGCTAATCAGCTGAGGTGTGAGTTCAACATCGCTGTGGAGGAGGGATATGGGATCCAGTTAACCTTTGAGGAGTTTGAGCTGGAGCCCCCTGCTCCTGAGAGCACCGAGTGTGACTATGACTATCTCCAGGTAAATGGATGGTGGTGGTAGAGGATGATGATGATGGTGACGATAATGATGATGATGGTGAAGGTGATGATGATGGCGATGGTGATGATGGTGTGGATGGTGGTGATGATGGTGGGGATGGTGGGGATGATGGTGGGGATGGTGGTGGTGATGATGGTGGGGATGGTGGTGATGATGGTGGGGATGGTGGTGATGATGGTGGTGATGGTGGTGATGATGGTGGTGGTGGGTATGGTGGTGGCGAAAATGGTGATGGTGGTGGTGGTTGTGGGGGTTGTGATGGTGGTAGTGGTTGTGGTGGTGGTGGTTGTGGTGGTGGTGGTAGTGATAGTACTGATGATGATGGTGATGGTGGTGATGATGGTGATAGTGATGGTGATAAAGCTATGATAATCAGTGCGAGTTCAACATTGCTGTGAAGGAGGGTTATGGGATCCAACCAACGTTTCAGGAGTTTGAGCTGGAGTCCCCGGCTCCTGAGAGCATCGAGTGTGACTATGACTATCTCCAGGTAATGGGATGATGATGGTGGTAGTGATGGTGATGATGATGGTGGTGGTGGTGGTGGTGGTCAGGATGGTGGTGATTATGATGGTGGTGGCGATGATGGTGGTGGTGATGATGATGGTGATGATGGTGGTGGTGATGATGGGGATGATGGTGGTGGTGATGATGGTGGTGGTGGTGATGGTGATGGTGATGGCGATGGTGGTGGGGGGTGGTGATGGTGGTGGGGGTGGTGATGATGGTGATTGTGGTGATGGTGCTGATGATTTTGATGATGATTACAGTTGCGATAATGATGGTTATGATGGTGATGGAGGTTATGATGATGAAGGCAAACAATTATGAGTGTTGCATGCATTTAGATTTGAAATGCTTTATGCATTGCAGGTATAGGCTTCTGTATGACTGTCTTTTTTCTGAAACCGTAAGGTTTCTACTCTTGATGTGAACTCTACTACAACATTGGACAGGTGTCTCTGACTTCATCAAATTTGTATTTTTCTACTGCTTTATATGATTTCACAGATTATTGATGCATCAAATGAGGAAACACCGGAGAAGCTATGTGGGACTAGGAACAGGTTTGAACGCCAGGTCCTGACCAACGAAGTCGGTTTAGTCTTTGTCAGTGACTTCATCTCAACCTACAAAGGGTTCTCCCTTGACTTCCAGCAGATATCTATTGGACAAATTGTGCCAAGTAAGTTGCTTCTTTCCCTTAAAGCCCCAGTCACATAGAGGCCTGGAAGCAATACGACCGAACCTTGCTCTTTGTACAGTTCACAGTTAACTGCAAAGAGTCGTTTTAAATCTTGTTTCCGGGCTTCTATGTGACTTGGGCATAAGGCATTCCTTGTTGCAGTTGGGGAGCATTTGTGCCTTGAGCACCCTGAGAGCTACGCAATAAACCGTTCACTGTGAGCAAAAAGGACAAAGAATTTCAGACCAAGCAACGGACTTTGTTCGCGCGTTTACAAAAGCTAGATAAGCACTTCAGAAATTTCCATTGCTCTTTATTCTGCAAAGAAATCGTGTCAATCGGGTTTCATACATTGAATGGGTTTGCTACTTTCTTTTATGTCCTTGGAGCTATTGTGAAAGCTTGCATGGAGTTGTTTACTCTGTCCAAAATCCTTTCTTCCTTCCACTCCCAGTGGTTCTGGAATATATATAAGGTGTAATTTCAAATTAATTCAAAGCTATATTAACAATTGTTTAGCTGTTTCGGTATTAGCATTGTAATGTTGTCTCTTCTATATTTTTGGAATGGTTGACATCTCCATTCAAGCTTTCACAACGGCTAGAGACATATCGGTGAAATATCCTTACCTCTTATTCTTCAGGTTATCTAACATGATTTTGTTCTTTCATCCCTAGGTTGTGACGGAGACTTGACTGCTTCAGCAGGCTCTTTCACCAGCCCTGGTTACCCTGGCAACTATCCTGTCAATGTGGTTTGTGTCGTCCATATCACCGTCGCCGAAAACTATCACGTCATCATCACGTTCAACGATTTCAATACGGAGGGACATGCAGGCTGCCCATATGATTATGTTTTGGTATGTATTACTGTATCATGGCTACCAATTTTTACGTATTCCTTTTCCTTTTTAAAAATTCAATTACATATATAGCAAGTTGTCGATAATAACAACATATGCTTAATATAGCGCTTAATATTATAATAATAACAATTATTTCACACAAGTTAAGTACATGACAAAATAAGTATAGACAAATTACCACTGTAGCTAGATATTATCAATATAGCTAGATATGAATAGATATAGCTAGATATGAATAGATATCATTGATCAATTGGTAAGACGTTTGGTTTGGATTCGTTAGTGTTCTGAATTGTTTCGTCTATACAAGATCTTAATCCTATAAATAGCTTTGTGTTGTGTTACAGCTGATGAAGATTTTATACAGTAAAAAAATGAATTAGGGGGTATTGTTCTAAAGTTGCAATTGATCGCAAGTTGCAGTCGATCGGAACGTATCGTTCAAAATTTTTGTTTCATACTGTTCACAAATGAAAATTGCACTTGCAGTTAATTTTGAACAACACTCCCTTAGAGATAAAGAAAAAACAAACAGTTTCATCTGTTTTTTTTATTTGGCCGTAGTAGGGAAATTCAGTGTATACTTCCCCCATTAATGCACATCTTGCCAGAATAAAGATGTGCATAAGTTGTTTGTATTTCATTTGCAATTTACTAAACTTTCTACCAACACCATTTTGGTGAATAATATTTTCTATATTGCTATAGGTAGAAGACGTAAACTCTGGTCTTAGCCAGCAATACTGTGGTCGCAAACAAAACCCTTTCTCGTGGACATCTGAAAGTAACGCGGTGACAGTAACATTCAACAGCGATGATAGAACGCCCTCTACTGGCTTCTATGCAGTATACGAGTCACAGCCTAATGCACAAACTATTGTCGCTCCTGTTACAGGTGAGATTAGTTTCAATGAGGGGATTTCCATTTTGGTGTTAACGGAATTACCTGCCATTTTGAGGGACGTTTTTAGCCCAGTGATAGATTTTCAGAGACTGGTTAAACTCTTAAAATCTAGTATGTACAGTCAAACCTGTCTTAGCGGCCACCTGTCTATATCAGCCACCTGCCTATAGT
>BQKZ01002083.1:1201-12012 GCA_036244855.1 Temnopleurus reevesii
CCCCCACGGTGCGCGCCTGCTCTCGCCAAGGATAGAGCAATGCTGTGTGTGATGTAGTCACACAATGCATACCCTGTATCACACTCTGTGCCTGCACACACCAAAAGCCTAGGGTACCTCCCTATAGTCAACAATAAATCAGTTCATGTGTTCAAGATCATAATAGAAAGAACTAATCGAGTTACATGCCCTCTATTTATACCACCACTGCAATCCTATCAATTGGTCCAGCAGTGCACGTCATTCTGATTCTGGTTTTAGGAGTACTTTTACTGAATGAATATCAAACAGTTCTATGGCAACAGCTAGGAAATATTTCATGGCCAAAAGATTGTCTCCCAAGTCGCTGAGGGCTATATGAAAATAACATTGGACAGTGACAGTTATAGAAGAAGAATAAAATAGTGTTTTCATGACAAATAGAGAAGAAACCAAAATTATGTATGATTTAAAAATCAAAATAGAATTAGTAATAGTTAGTAATAGCCAAATTACATGATTTTCACTCATTAATTTATTACTCTAACAAAACATGAAATTATCAAATACAGTTGTGGTGCTATTAACATTCATCTAAAATTATTGTTCAAAAGGTTAGGAGTTTTGCAAACTCTATGGAAAATTGTTTCGACCCTCTTTTCAAACAAGGCTAAGAATATATACTACAGAGTGGCAAAAGCATGACACTTTTTCTGACACAAACTGTAGCATACTTTTAATAGCAGGAAGACAATTCAGGAAGGAAACATATTGAGCCTCAAGTTCCTCTCTATTCCAATGCAATGCAATGGGGAAAAGTAATACAATTTGCATGATTATTTTTCTTCAATGGTATAACCTTAGGCCTATAACTTGGTAGGTAATTAAAACACATCATTGTTTTAATTCATTCAAATTCAACATGGACATTTGCCAGGTTACCTTGTCAAAAAAGTGAGACTTCTGTTTTGTTTTTCTGTTTCTATTTTTGCTTGTTAATTTTGTCAATGAAACATTAAGGGGGAAAAGTTTAGATATCCCCCCCCCCCCCCCCCCCCCCCCCCCCCCTGTCTGCATGGGACTTGGGCAGAATCATTCTCCTGGAGATTAATGTTTGTTTAACTTAGTCAAGTTCAACAAAGTACTTTTGACCCCAGCATTCTTCAAAGACTTTCCATTAAATATAGACCTACCAAATAAAAATTGACTCACTAGCAATTGGGCATCATACAACTAGCTACATGATTTTATTTTGACCATATAGTATTTATTCATAATACACAGACACCAGCTTTATATTCACAACATACACGACCGTGTGCATACAACAAGGAAGTTCCCGTGCAAAATAAACCAACATACCGATTTCTATACAGAGCGATGTACATGGTGATGAATAAATAACTGCGACTTTACAGCAAGAAATATAAGTTTTTACCTTGAAGTAGGTGCTTAATTTCTTCTAGGAGAAAATCACGAGTGTCTGCCATAGCTAATCTGCAGTATTATTCACTGTGAGGATTGCTTCGGTCCTTCATTCCTGACAATTTAGGCACACTTTGATAGCAGCTAGTGTTGAGTACGCTCGTTGAGTTGACGGAATACACGAATGAATGAAAAGGGACAGTCCCCCGATCGAGTTCGTGACGCACTAGGCGTGAAGTTGTGGAGTCTTGACTGTGAGGGGAGGGGTATTTGGTGGTGCGGCCTGTTGCCTGCCGTGTTGTATAATTATTTAAAGATATAATTTATATGTTAGGAAAGTAATATGAGTAACACCAGACTAAATCTCCTCACCAAGCATCAATGGCTTCTTGAAAAATGCTTTTCCCACATTGCCGAATTTCAATAAGTAGTTTTCTCCTTTTTACCGGGACTTTATTATGCCTCTATTACTGAAAGTAAAATACGCTACTTTGATTGGTTGAAAGTTTAAACCAATCCACAACAAGTGTATCGAACCTTTGAAGTACTGCATGATGAAATGTCATAGAGGTACATCGCCCAGGGTACAGGCNGACACCAATAATTGAGAAAAAGAAGTGTAACGAAAATCCTTGTCGGTTTGCGGGATAAAGGGTACATTTTTTGGTTGTCAGCTCACCGGCGGAATGAAAATAGTCTCTTTCTGTTTCAATTTTCATCTTTTTTTTGATTGTCAGAAAAATTTTTAAGTTCGTCTCGGCAGCCAGTCAAGACATGTTTACTACATGCAGGACATGAGCACAGACATATATTTCTCTGGACATAAAGGGGTGGAGCGGCGTGGAGAGGGTTACCTTTAAGGAGGGAATTTTTGCCAATGCTTGCTAAATCGGTTGCCAATAGAACTAATTGTTTTAAACGATCTTAAACTTGTATTTGATGTAATGTCATTATCATATAGGGGATTTATCTCTTGTATGTTTTTCGTTCTCATGTATTTATCTTATTTGTTAAGAAAATCCGTTGCAGCTATTTAGTAAACTGATTATCAAATTAAGATGAAAAAACAACAACAATCGGGACCCGTTTCCGCGGTCCCCGCGAAATCATTTCCTGGATCGCAAACAGTTCAGGCAGTCCATGTTATAACAAACTTACGAAGAGATAATCATTGTAAACACTTCATTTTAAAATATCCTTGACAGCTGTATGTGTTTTTAGGTTACAAAAAGGACATTGCTCAACCTGTCTCGAGAAAAAGCAAAAATTGCGCCCTCTTTTCCATTCAAGTGCATCGTTTTATAAGTGGTCCTTATCATTTGATATTTAGTGAATTGTTTACATTCAACGAAATAGAGACACAATTTCTCAGCGAATTAATGACCGTTCAAACTCGATCATCACCAGCAAGTTTATGGGGAATGGGAACAGAATGAGAAAACAGGAATTGAAAGAAAATAATGAGAAGGCAGTTGAAAAAGTCGTACATGCATTGCAAGCATCCGGATTCGGCATGTTCGGGATCTCAACCAATTTGAAATTCTGCCCCCCCCCCCCCCTTGTAGAGCAGCTGACAAGCAAAACAAGAAGAAAGACAAAAGGGACACTTGTGCATGATCATCAGCTAAAATTTGGCGCCATTTTTACCTATAGGCCTTGAATATGGCGCCCCCGTACTCTGACCCGGGGGTTCGAGCCCCCAAAGTCACCCGTCCACGTTGCGGATTTGAATCTCATGTATTTGTATTGCCTATAATTATTTCTAAAATTCAAGGTGAGGATTGGGTTGAACAGGTCAAAATGTTGTATTCAAGAAAGTACATCGGGAGCACGTTATTTTAGGGCGCAATGTTGACCCTTCCATACTACGTGCAATTGTCTTGCAAATCTGGGCCGTGGGGGGGGGGGGGGGGGGGGCGTCTCCCCGAATCCCTCACGTCAACGTGACTGCTCTGTCTATCTGAAGAGATGGCCCCTATTTTGACTACCCCCCTCCCCCCCATCACCTACAATTATGGGCAAACCTCGGCAGTTCTCCAGCAAACGGAGGAATTCAACAAAGAAGAAGAAGAAGTTGGCTAGTGACCATTCTCACCTATAATTACTTGTCCTGTTTAATATGTTTATAAGCAAAATTAACAAGATTATTAGTTCAAAATATGTTTTACCAAATGAGAGGAATGTTAATATTGATGATTTTTTTTTTTATAGTGTTGTATATCCTTTGATCGGGGTAATGATATTGTTAGAGCGCCTTGAGCCGTATGGGAAAAGCGCCATGATTACACTGAGCCTGACTATATAGTACTTTTTATTATTCACTATCATTAATATGGCTGACCGAGTTGTCATAGTTTTTTTTTAGTGATTAAATGATGAACCCTTGGTTTACAAAGTAGAAAATGGAAAATGAAAAGTTCATCTACATTACCAGATATATGAACAGAATCAATTGGGAATTATTAATATAGGTGATATCTCCTTCATGTGTACATAATTGATGTGTGAAAACTGGTGGTGGGGTGGGGGTAATAAACTCGCCCCTGGGAGAGTGCGTGGGCGAACTTTGGATTATTAACCCTTGTCAGCGCCGCGTTAGCTTTGAATCTCAAATTTCGAAGATGGGAGGTGAGTGTTGACAGCGATTTGCTAGCGAAATTATCCGTCAATACCATACTTTTTTGTCTGAAACATTTTCGGCCAGTGTATCGTTGCCGATTGTGCAATCGCGTGGTCTTGTAATTGTTGAGATAGTGTTTCGATTGCTTCCGGATTGCGCAATCATTATCGTGGTTTTGGTTGTTGATGATCACTGGGTGAACGTGAAGAGTCAGCGGAGCTGCGGAGAGAGCATTTTCAAGTACCGGTAGCCAACGCGCGGGTGAGTCGTCCAAAGATTCGCTATTACGTGGTCATTTAGTATTTTAGAGTTGACGTCGAAACATTGTATGACAGCTAGTACCATGAAATCTGCATTATATTTTGAATTTTGCACCAGTTATTAAATTTTGGAATTTTCCAAGACCCAGGTTGGCAGGTATGACGTGTGAACTGTTTGTATGTTTTGACATTCATTGTCACATTGCATAATGGTCTAAAAATTTAGAAAGAGTTTATATTATAGATCTAGTGACTTGTAGTGTAAAATACAATTCTCATTATTTTCTAATATTTTATGTTGTACAGTTTGTAATTTGTAAAACTAAGAGAAGAGAAGCATGACAAACACACAAACATGATAGTTATACTTTATAGGTAAATATGATTATTGGTTTTATCATCAAGTGACTAACTCAGTAACTGACTAGTGACTGTTCGTTGTTGACCATTTAACAAAAATTGATAGCGGTACTCTGACTGCCAAATCTCATAAAAATTGGTGGTACCATATTGCACCACTGGTGTTCCACAATCGGAGGTGCCAGCATACAACACGATTCCTACTGAGTGGTATAGTGCCTGAATTATGGCTGTTTGATTTGTAAAATTCTGACTGTATTGTACGAACTACGATGTATGTTGAAGTTAGCCAACTGTTTTTGATCTTTTGAACTTCGTTAGCAAAAGGTACATTTACGTTAACAACCCCTTTAAGTTGCTCAGAGTACATGTAGTTTTCCTATACCAGCCCCTATACCTTGGTATGGTGACAGCAGTAGGATGTTCGATGTTCACTGAGATGTTTGCAAAAAAATGAACTCTAAAACTAAAAGGTTAACCAAGGCACATCAGCGTTGAATGTGATACTCTTTGCAAAGATGTTCGATAAGATCATACAAGTATTAAATGCTTGTATTGCAAGCAATCTCAATCAAATTTGTTATGATTTTCTGGCAGCATATATTTTACCATATTTTGTACTGTTGGTGGTTTTATAACTAAAGCTGAACTGAGCAGTGAATCACGAGTCAGGATTTGATAAATTCTTCTACTGATTGGCCATCATGCCTATCGCATAGGGACATGCCATGGCTCTGTGTTATGGGCTATATAAGAACTGAATGTTATTATTATTATTATCTTTGAGGCATTGGAGACTTCTGCCATTCCCCTGTTTTTCAAATAGTCTTAAAACTGTATATGCCCTACTCAAATGCCAAATGCCTATGCCGGACTCAAAATTTTGGCAAAATATCGAAATATACACTGCTACTTGTTTAAAGGGGAACTTTTATGAAGCTGTATATTTACTTTTTTCTTATTTATCTTTTCAATAAACATTGATATCCACAACCTTCTTCATCTCTTTTTATTTCATAGAGGTGAAAAATAAAAAAAATGTTATGGTTGTTTGGAATGCCCCTCAAAAACGGACCGCGCAGGGTCCGGTGGGTTGGGACATGGATCTGTCAATCATTATGATGTGATATGCAGACATTGTTGAGCAAGAACAGGCGTTTAATGTGTGTGTCACTCTATGCATTTATGATATTGTTTAGCGCCAATTATACCCGCTATTTGAACATTTTTTTAATATGCGGAACGTGGCAGATTCTTCACAAGTTGAGGAAAACAGTTATTCAAATCCTGACTCAGATTTCGAGGAGGACATTGAACAAGAAGGAGAAATATTAGGGGCACAATCCTACATGTTTAAGTCCGTGGTTTTGATGCAGGACTGGATATGACGTCACAGACTCCGCCTGTCAAAAGATGTGCCGTAGAGGGGGTATTTCTGGGAGACGGGGCATAGCTCTCTGACCCAGATAGAAATGTTAATGGAAAATGATTTTTAAAAATACTAAGAGGCGTATTTTTTTGAAAAAAAATGGAATCATTATGTAAAGAAATATGCAATCTTCAATATATCACGATACAGAGTGTCATAAAAGTTCCCCTTTAAGCCCCAGTAACAGAGAAGGCAGAAAGCAACACAATTGAACACAACTCTTTGTCCAGTTTAGTCCTGATTAACCTGATTAACTGTCCCTGAACAAAGAGGGATACAAAACTCAGATCACAAAAGACTCGACTGGTCTAAGAATTTGTTGCATTGTATTGTTTCCAGGGTTCTATGTGGTTGGGGCTTCTTATTAGATTTGGTATTTGCTAAAAAAAAATGTCCCTTCAGCTTTATAGAATCATTCGAGTGTTTGGCATGCTACAAAACTGTCATTTTAAAACTGGACGCAATGTTCCCAGAACACCGGTAGGTGGGGCAGCACGTCTAGCACTTTCACGGAACGCTTTCAACTTCTTATGGAATTAGAAAAACAGGTAATGACATAAAATGCAGCAAATACATATGTTGTAGCCCACATTGTGACATTTTATCGCATGGAACGCTTTTGAATGATTCAAAGAACGTTGCTAACGTTGAAAAATATGCGAAACACTGTATATGTGAGCTGAAAAGTGAATTTTATGGTTTTATTCAAATTACCCGTGACGTAGAGGGTATACGTCATCTTCGGCAAGTCTTCGGCCGGCCATGCTCGCAGCTCGCTCGTCACACACGTCATCTTCGGCATACATGTACCTCTTCGGTCACGCTCGTAGCTCGCTCGGGAATTTCAACTAGACGTGACTGCTAGCGCCAAAGAATAAATCTAATATTTTACATCGGTCAAGAGTCATGTGAACTTGATATTTTGTAGGGAAATTCGTCAATAGCGAATGACAAAAAGTGTGCATGCTTGAGCTGTTGTGGGAGAGTGAATGAAGACTTGCTGACGTTGTCGTTACTTGCTGCTTGAGTAACTAGCAGCAAGTCAACGACAACATCACATTTTCAACACAAAACAAAACTAAAGAGCTTGTGTAGTAGGCTTTTATTATTCATAAGATATCCACAAATAAAGGAATTTTAACATGTTCATAACCAAATCCCCCACCCCTATGTGTGCCACGATTTTTCCGGTATTTAAGGTAGCTTATCTATTACTAGTTCCGAAATACACTGGGTGCAGAACTGATATGTATGCTGAAATATCAAAACAATATTAAATTTCTCTGCCTCAACCTTGCCAGGAGTTGTTTTTGTGATTTGCAACTTTGCAAAAATAATGCTTTTAAATATTTATTTCTACTTTCAGATCTACCTCTACCATCGATTGATAATTTACCATTGACCCACAAAACCTGGATTATGAGAAAACCAGAAGTGGCCTGAAATTATATCTCTGTTTGGAATTTGAGTTGCCAATGTTGCAGCAATGGAAGAGAACAGCAGAATGGAAAATCACAATTGTAACAATTCACAGAATATTTATGTAAAGACGGAAGAATGTGTTCCGTCTGTTTCAAACATTTGTGAAGGAGAAGATGAAAGGACGCTACTGGAAAATGTAAGAGGTATAGATACGGACAGGATAGAACAGGACACTGATGATGGAAGTGAACAGAAACAAAAACAACGATACACAAGACATCAGAAACTGACGTTTGCTGGATTTGCATTTGTGCTCACTGCAGATCTGATGCTTTACTCTGTACTTGCTCCATTTTTTCCAGTTGAGGTAACCTTTTATTATGAACCTTGAATAAACTGATCATCGTTAGAATGTGCTTTGAGAAAATATGGCCCAGCAGAGAGTATTTACTCCATAAGTTGGAATATAATTACATAAATCAATTTCCTTCAGTTGAAATAGATTGTGTGCTAATGTGCAGTATTATAGACGGGAGCTGCATTTTTTTGTAACTTGTATACCACACTACAGTACATGATGAATTAGTGGTTGATTATTTTTTTTTTTTGTACACAACAGCATTCGCAGGAAAATCAAATAGGCAGTGTTACTTATATTATGCAGATGCAAATTTTATGTGTTTTCTGGACACAAAGGTTGTTCTTGACAACCTGAAAGCTTGCCTGACATAGCAACATGTATCACGCAACCTAGTTTCCGTGTAGTTCAATTGTTTCTTAACGGTTTAAGGAATACCACATAATTACTTTTGTTGGCAAGAATCATGCTTAAATTTAAATCTTCTTGTAAACCGACCTCTTGCAATTAATTGATCTTCAAAACATAACTGGTAAATTTAATGTTATTTGCAGGCAACCAAGAAAGGTCTCTCAACAACAGTGAGTGGTCTTGTGTTTGGGATCTATGCTTTGGTCAGCTTTGTGGCTTCACCAATATTTGGAAAATATGTGAGTAGTATGAGTGTGGTTTGATATCTCATTGGAAGAAGTGTCTATTAAAAGGGGTTGTTTTTCAACTTGCAAATTGCAACGTGTATTTTGTTATTCGCGCATAGTATTCGCTTTTAACAAGACACGCATGAAGCAATAATTTTGATTGGGGCGATCAACTGCAACTTGCTATCAATTGCAACTTTCGAACACCACCCCTTAAATGTGACAACCATGTAAGAATGTTTTAGCAATACATGTGTATTTTACTTGAACAAAATCATGCTTGGTTAGTTCAGGGGTTGCTCATAGTCTCCTAGTAGCCAGTTGCAGAGCCAAGATATCATACATTGTATATCCAGTTAGGTTATCAATCTAGACAATATTTCCTTTTAACTGGTAAAAAGGCATGAAAAGGTTTATTAATCATATCTAAATCACTATATATTTATTATAAAGTTGGTCTGTGTGTTGTGATGTCTATGTACATGTATAGATTCTGATTTATTGATAAAACCTAATGACGCTGTGAGTGATCATACCAGTAAATATTCTTGTAGCAGATCAAGTAAAAGCAAGGTTAATTGATATGCCCACAATCATCGTTAACCATTTAAGTCCCAGCTCTTCCAAACAGGAGATCATGAAGGTCATCTTTAACTCTTCTTTGCAAAGGTGTTTAATCATGGGGAAACTGATGGGTTCGCAGCCTTTTCAACCTCATACACCCACCTACTACTGTATGCAAAGAAATGTTCAAAATTTACTCATGCACAAATCCCTCTTGACTACATATCTCCTTGTACCTGATGACCTGAAAGATCGGCTCGAACAAAGAACATCAAAGTTATCTTGTCTAGTACTTCAAGTTTATCTTTGACACTTGTATAGTCTCACAAGCAATCACCTGCAGGGAAAAATCCTGGTATCGCATTAATGTTGCTTGTATTTTAACACTACTGCCCCACTATACATGGATTGATTAGCAACTCATTTTTAAACATCGAATTGTATAGTTGAATGTTGGAGAGTAAAACGTATAGACTGATTTGACAAACCTCTAGCTTATAATATAGCAATATAACACAAGAGGTGCTGATTGAGAGACTAGTCATCACCCAATCATTCTGCAGTATTCCAGACATTCTGGCACTATGACCTAGGTGTATATCATGTAGATAAAATGTCTGATATTTGATTGATTACTTTTTGTTATTGTATGTATATATAGGGCAAATGCAGAGACTTAGAAAAAAAAAGCTGTTGTCGTCCACTAGCTGAACCAACTTGAATTTTTCTAAAAATACTTTTCGCGCAGATTTATAAATCACATTGTATTCACAGATGAGCATATGAATTACAACCTGAAAACTTATTTTGAACGGTTCTCCCTTTCAAGTCCCATTTGCTTTATGAAATGTATTAGAAGTTCACAAAACCTATTCTGACTGACTTACCTTATTTTAAACAAATGAACTTCATTGAGCAACCAAACACTGGAAAAACATTATTTTATTAAAGCAAATATTAAGAGTGTGGGATGGGTGGAATATTGAAAGCTATAGTTGCATTTTATTTCTACAAGTCATTTTTAACAAGACTACATGCATTCGATAGAGAAAGAGACTATGAGAGAAGTCTTTCGTGCACATATAATTTTCAGAACCTTGGGGTTCGACTGTTGATGCCCCTCTCAGCAAATTTTGGATCCCCAACCCGGGGGCTGACCTGGGCTAACAAACAAGAAAAATGGGTCTTCACCACAAATTCTGGGATTATGGTGCCTGTTTTGTCTTAAATTTTGTGCCCCCTAACTCATGCCCACAAAGCCCCCCCCCCCCCCCCCACGGTGTGTGCATGGTAGTCATATACTGTTAGTAGCAACCCTCTGTAAATTTGAGTATATGAATGGTCAAGCAGGGGTATGCCAATGCAACAAATTCTTGTTGTCTAATGGAAAACTCCAGTGTTCATAATTGTCCATGGTTGCCTACTAATAACATTAACAGTTGTGTAACAATTCTAATCATGATTGTCATAATTTCATGTTTTAAATAAGTTTTTCTAAGTATTTTTCTTTTCTCTCTTTTTTGTTGTTGTCTTCTCACAGATCACTACAATAGGTCCAAAATTTCTATTTTTCAGTGGAACTTTTCTTGGTGCTGGCTGTAATATTCTCTTTGGGTGAGTGGAGCAAAATGTACCTTATGGCTATTTAGCATCTTTAAAGCCCGTGTATAGTTTTGGTAAAGATTAAAGAAATGTGAATTTTGGGGATATATACCATGACATATAGTTTGTATACACATTTCAAGATCATGGCATA
>BQKZ01002083.1:15389-47441 GCA_036244855.1 Temnopleurus reevesii
AGAAGAAGAAGAAGAGGAGAAGAAGAAGAAAAGAAGAAGAAGAGAACAAATATTGCAGGAGAAGAAGGAGAGTGAGAGGTATGGACGGAGAGAGATAGAGAGAGAGGGGGAGAGAGAAGGGTGGGAGAGAAAGCAGGGAGGAGGGGAAGGTGAAAACGATGTGATGAAAATGGCCAAGTGATGAAATAATTTTTGATTTATTTTGTCTGGAGCTCCTATAATTTTTATGTCTTATGCGTTTTTGTGTGTCTGCACATCACCAGAGAACAGTGGCCTACTTCATAGCAGGAAATTCAAACCCAAGTGTATGCCCTGACCCTTCCTGTTGTCTGTAGTACAAGGTCGATAGCTTTTAGGCTGTATGTTTTATTGCCTTTTTATGATGATTAATCATGTCTGAAAAGGGGGCGCTCCAAGCAAATTTTTACTTATATTGGCACCTTTCCCTGTCAGTGAAGAGAGAACATTTGGGGTTTTGTCCCAGATCAACTGATCATCAGACAAAAAGAGAGCATACTGTCATACATACAGCTCCAATGCTTGATTGATCAGGGGGAGGGGGTATTGCAAATTATTTCTCACCTAAATTTTGTTAATAAAGTACAAGATTCGCATTTCAAACAACCTTGGGATTATACATGTACATATTTGTTTAACAATTTTTGTAGGAAAAATGCACCAGGCAATTTACTTTGATAACAAAGACAAGCAAGAATTATAGATGTATACAAGTTATTCATGCTTCATATTGTGCTCATTTGAATAATGAAAATCATGGGATATGTATGGGAGTTTAATTGAGATTATGAAGGAAAAAGAATATTTACACATACAGAAGGAGCATAATTTGTCAACCAGAAGCTTTCAAATAATTCAAGTTACTTTTGAAAAGTGAAAGTTTTGCATTCAATGCAAATCAGTTCATGCCCACATAGATTAAACTCCTCTCTACACTGGTGCCACTGTAGCCAAATTAGTAAAGTAACAGTCCTACCAAATTTAATTCTCAAAACACATCCGTTGCAAAGTTATGTTATTAAAAAAAGGGGACATAGTTTTGTTACATTAAGTACAGGAGATGTTACCATGGTACTTTGGGATTGCAAGCATCTTTTAACTTTGATGATGATTAATTCTGTCAGATTGTCTATCTTCTGGGGAAGCTCCAAAACGATAACTGACTCATGGTTGGCAAGATTCTCTATAGACAAACTCCCCAAGACACCCTTTGACCACAGTGAGAATATACAGTTGACATATTTGACAGGATGGGATATAGAAGACATGTGTAATGCACATGTTTTCAAGGATCTCACCCTCCTGTGCAGAATGAATCACTCACTATTGTATGAAGTTTATTGTCGTTTGACTACTAAATATCAAGCCCAGCTAAGATTTTAAACTTGTACATGACATTGTGCTGGCGAGCTTACATATGGAAGAAGAAGTCCCCAGTTCATAGTTTTTGGGTCAAGCGGACCGTGCTTGCAAACAGGGGAGGGGATGGGATTGTTCTAGGATCCCCATGAATCTCCTGGTTCGAGACCTACATTGTTTTCCTTGTCTACAAATAGTTATTTTGATTATTGGCCTGTTTTCCATGTAATTTAGCAGGTAAATACATTTACCTTGATTAATTGCCCTTGATATATGTGTACCTGCTTTTCTCATTGATCAATATTTGTTTTATATTTGTGTCTATGAATACAAAATGCACATTCTAATCCTGGACAATAACTTAGGGGGGGGGGGGGAAAAAGGGGGGTTTAATTTTATTTTTGCAGTGCGTCAGCAGTGGGGAAAATGATAAATATTATGGGTATTTTTTAGTTTGGAGGAGGGTCTTTTGGAAATCTGTTAGGAATATGCGACAGGTGACTGCCTTTCACTCCCTTCCCCTAAAAAGAGGGTAATGAGGAAGAGAGGGAAAACAATAATGGGTAAGCCACTAATGCTTGACCTGATGCTAATACAATTAGTATATAATACAGGAAGCAATAAATAGATGGATGGTCAATTCTGTCGAGTTTAAAGTGCATTTAGACTGAAAAAAGATTACATCGGTTTTTATTTTTAAAAAGATTTGAAATTAGGTCATTTAAAGATTTTGTTTGAATGCATCTATTAAATGGACACTCGGGCTCATGGATAGATGACTGATGCAAACAAAGTTATTATTGCTTCCTATGATTTACAGGGCAACTTTATGAAAATTTGAAATGAATAACTGAATAAACAGGAATTGTTAGTGATGAGTAAAACAAAGGGGAAAGGATGTGGATTTGGAAATTTTTAGAGGGTCAGTTGACAGAGGACAACCCCAATTTTGGGAGGATATGGGGACCCTCCCCAGTTGAAGGTACCGGCAGGAAAATTCTTTGATCAAAAGGGTGCAAAATTTTTGGTCAGATGTTCGATATTAACCATCTCCTATCTTCAATACTGCGCATCTAGCATGAAAGCAGAAACTCTTATCTTATAAATTTACTGCATAGTTCATGATACAGCCTCACTGATCGATCAACTAGTCAATGAATAATTTCAATAATTTCACCTCATTTTTCTTTGTCATAATTGTAATTTGATGTTTTTTTCCATGACAGTACGGTGTGAGTACCCCAGTAGCCGGTGTAATGTTCCTACTCATTGGAGGACTCTATGCAGCGACAATGCCCATTTGGGGCTACCTCGCAGATAAACAGGTAGGAATACTACAGGATTTCCAACCATTAGGCCTACTGAATATTGATGAGCTGCATTGTCTTTAGAGATTCAATTATTAATTCTTGAAAGAATGGCTAAATAAAAAGTTTTTGTTGTCATGCTTTTTTTCATTAGAAATCATTTGGTTATGCTGTTTGGTGATTCACAGTCCAAATTCTCATTTAATGATTCTGTATTGATTGACATCCCTGCTATTGCATCAGTAGAGCAACACTTTATCAAAGTAATCTCAAATTTGTCTGCTATGTTTCGAGATTGATATGTATCCTTACAGTCTTATCAGTAAAAGTTATAGCCTCTTCTACTAGCAATCTGAATAGTGCTGGAATATTGGTTAATTTGGGAATTAATTATAAAAATCCATCAAATGAGCTATGGTGTAACAAAGGGGTGGGTAAGACTGTTATTCTGGAAATCGGTTTTCTCAATTTACCAGTCTCAATGTTATTATAACTATTATGCTGTATACCAATTCCCCACTGCATTCGATGGCACTGTCCATCCAGAAGATGTAATAAAATTATTGCGAAAATGATAGATCTCTACTCATTTTTATGACATACTGTAAATCATACAAAATAATAAGCAGCCAAGATCATGTATAAGGATATCTGAAAATTGTGTTTTTTTCAGGGCTCCCAAAATCTTTTTCATGGAACTTTTTGTCTGTGATCATCAATTGCATCAATTTGTTGACAATTTTGTCCTACCTATTTATTACATTCAATATTTGTAATGTTATTCTGACCTTTAGGAGCATCTAAAAGTGAGCTGTACCAATGATAATCATTTTAGATTGAATATCAATGAATGGTCTTTGTTTTCTCAGGGGAGAACTCGTCTCATGACCCTATCTGGATTCCTCATGTTAGGACTCTCATTCATGTTTATTGGTCCTTCTCCAATTCTTCATCTGCCAAAGTAAGTCCGCATTCCCATGTTTATAATGATCTAGAGTGTGATGTTGGTGCTATTGATGGTATACAAGTTGGTAAAACAAATAAAACAATTTTGAGATCATGTTTCAAAGTGAATTCACTTTACTTATAGTGGTATGAGAAAGTTATGTTTACTTTGTTATGCTATTATTTATATTTTTGTTGTGTCAATCTTTTACTATTATAATTCTTTCAATTTGGCTATAAATTTCGTTTATTGCACGAAGCAGTGGCCAAAAATACAATCTGCCCACTCTTAGCACGTTGCTTAAACGACTGTGCTGCAAAGATGGAATTATCCAACAGACTTATTGAACATGTGGATGTGGTTGTTTATAACCACGAAGTATGAAATCAGAATTTAAGTTCCTATTCCTCTATCACAACAATTATAGCAATTAAAGTAAAGATGATCTTTGCTGATGGTACCTTCACTAAACAAATCCAAAGTAGACATCCAGCAAAAAGAATATAATCTGATAAATAAGTACATGTATCAATATGGAAGATTAGTTTTTATTTGATTATTTTCATATGGACAATTTATGATCTCTTTCGGTTTACATAATTAAATATCATAGGGGTCTTGAAATGGACAACAGATCTGCCATTCAGTAAAAATTATGGTCACATGCTTATTGTCAAAATGTTTTTATTTCAACCTTTCTGAGCAGTGTGCATATAACAAACACTGGTGTATGTAAATAAAAACTGCATTATAATGAAAGCTAAAGAGCCGTATACAAACAGTATATCCATCATTCATGCTACTGCAAAGAGTATTCCACATGAAAATTCACACGGATCAAGCATGTTTCTAAAATGTGGAACATCAACTTTTTGCTGGTATCGGTTCTGTCCTTGATCCTGTGTCAGAGAGAAAACAGGATAAAGTGATATCACTTACGTACATGAATTCAAGGAATTCAGTCTAATGTTTGAGAAAACTATTAATATTGATCTTAGATTATCCATTCCCAAATAATTTCAGTGCAGTTGACAAATGGACCAAATGTTTGCATAATATCACAAAATAGGAAACTTCATGAAACATGAGTGTTACAAGTTTTAAACTTTTTAGTAGTCACCCTTTTTCTATTGTTATCAAAATGTAAACAATTTATTGAACATGTTCTTTACATTGTAAATACCATAATTGTATTTGATTTTTATGATATTGATAATGGAAATAAAGTCGAACTGAACTGAACTGAACTGAACATTTTGATAACTGAGATTGTGAAAGATAACCTCATAGGAAGAGGTATTGTATGATAGCACAGTCATAAATTCCCCGTTTGCCTTTATTGAATATTGGCAACACTAATTTTGGTGATTTTATCCAGACCTGGGGATATGAGACAGCCTTTTCCTTCCAAAGGCTGGCCTTTCCTGGATTCATAGTCACTAATGATGCAGAGATGGCAAAGATCAATGCATGGTCTTGAATGCATACATGAGTAATGATAATAAATATATATGATTAATTTCCATAGGGCAATGATTTAATTGAGGGTCCCCAAAGGCATGAGATCACTAGAAATGCATGCCAACTTTCAAATATACGAGCGTGAGAAAATGCCAAATAAGCACACTACAAAAAAAAAAGAACAATATGTGAGACTTGACATCTCTGATGTTGACACAGCATGAGAAGTTGCCGATTCATTCACATCAGATTATGGTCAACAAACCTTTAATAGAGCAAATACTAGATACTCTCGATGTTGCACAGAATGTACAATGAATAAGTGTGATACAAATTTTTATTCATTATGCAAGTCTGTCCAATAAAAGACTATTTTTTCATACAGACACCAATTAAAAAAAAAAAGATAAAAAAGCTCCTTGCTTCCCCGAGTTGTTTGATCATAGAAAAGTGAAGGGTGTCATGGACTTCAGCTGCCCCTAGAACTGCCAATGGAATTGAACATTGAACATTGTACATTTTAATTTATTTGTAGAATTATCTTTCTTAAAGCGAAAGACCAGTTTTGGGAGGAGGGCGCTTCAGATATTTAACTAGTTTGCGAGCTGCAGTAGAATTATTACCATAATGCAGTTTTTCAATAGTAAATTAGAGCATGTTCATAGTTTGTTTGAATGAAATCGACCTAGAAATGGCTTAATTATCGCAAAATAAAACAACATGGTGAGGTCGTAATTCCTCACAGAACATGCTTCACGTACAAAATGAACGCAAACTTACACACCGCAGACAATACCACCGATCGCACCGCCCGTTTCAGACAGACGCTCCCCCGCTCTAAAGCACTTAGCACACCGTAGGAACAATGGCGGATTGACCTGTTCGACGTAAAATACACAGAATACGAGCAAAAATGTACTCCTAATATCATACATAGATATATTTAGACATGTAAAGCAACTTGTGAATACATCAGCTCGTTTAACATCACTTTCTGCATCCTGGTCATTACGAATCTATACCTTTAATCTGTAATATGTTTGTAGCATTGTTGATATTGTTATCATGGTATGTTTCCTATGTGTATCATGTTACAGTTTGTGTGCATAGCATGTGTGTACCCTAGTCTTGATATCCAGGGGATTCGATCCAATTCAAAATTTGCCGCCCCCCTTAATTTCCATTTG
Source organism: Temnopleurus reevesii (assembly GCA_036244855.1). Taxonomy (NCBI): domain Eukaryota; kingdom Metazoa; phylum Echinodermata; class Echinoidea; order Temnopleuroida; family Temnopleuridae; genus Temnopleurus; species Temnopleurus reevesii. The sequence continues at coordinate 21,668 of BQKZ01002083.1, forward strand.
ACAAGCATAAAAAGGGCTTAGGCTAAGATTCGGCAAACCAATTGCTACTTTTCCTCCCGTTTCCCCTCACGTTTGGTACCACTGTTGACTCTGACCTGGTAGGCCTTACGCCCGTAATTCCCACCCCCACCCTCATGGGGCGCAGATGCATAATGATAAGGTGCCTTTGGGAAGATTTGAGCACCTTACAAATGTGGATTGGATACCATTTTTCTCTTTATTACTCCTGAATACTTTATATTAATTTAAGTTTGAATTATCTGTATTTTATTTTTCTAGCCTTTTGTGGATTGAGATCATATCTCTAAGTGTGGTTGGTATCTCCATAGGATGTGCTTGCATGCCTATCTTCTTGGACATGATGGTCTCAGCCAGGTGCGTTTGAAGTAATCCTTATAATCTACGATTTAATATACTCTTATATTAATTTTCTATGCGTTTTGATGATTATCTACACAATTGTATATCCCAGATCTAACTGCATCCCCTGTTTATTTTACCTAAATTAGGCCTCTTAAGAACGCGAGATTATGGATATGAGTAACAACAATAACAATTATATGTGTGCCAGTCTATTATGATAACCTTCATTATGACTTGAATACAGCATTTTGAAGACAAGATAGGGATGTGTAGAGATGCAATGTGCATTTGTACAGTATGAGATAAAACTAATTACAGGGCTCTCTGAAACAACTTGCCCTCTTGTTTGGGCAGGCATGCAATCTCACAGGCACTGACAAAATTTACAGAGACAGAATCAATAACAAGATATCATGACTTTATAAAAAGTCTCAAATACTTTTCATTTACTTGTCTTATGGCATTCTTGAAAAGCAATTCTAAATATCAATATTATATTGACCACAAGCTTCAACATGAGATTTGACATAGTGTTTGTTCCAATGCCTGAATAAAAATAGGTGTTTCGCAAAACATAGGACATGCATTAATTATCAATAAGGAATTCTGGCAAGTATTTGTTTTTCATTGGTAAGTAAAATTGTTAATCTCTTTCCAGTCAGGCAAGTGACTAAAATACAGTTTGTAGAGGCATATATGAGTATATTTCTTAATTCATTTCCACCTTAATGAAGTGTCTGTACTTCATTGAAATGCCTTCATTTGAAATTTCTAATGTATTCTCTTACCATTTTGTTCTTCAGATGGTATGGATTTCCAAATGACATGGCTACCAATGGGCTAGTTTCCGGAACGTTCAGCGGCTGTTTCTCCCTGGGGTGAGTTTAAACATTTCCTATGGGAATTTTGGATGATCTTTCCCAGAATAGTGAAGCATACAGATTGATAAAGTTCTCAAATCACATCCATAATTGGAAATTAGATTTGACATTCTTGTTATCTCCAGTCAGAAGCCATCCTCATGTTATCTTCAGTCTGAGGTTTGTGTTGGTCCCCAGACACCAAAAACCTGTCATTGGTAATTTCCTATTATGTATGTGATTCCTGAACAAAGCCTATTAATCGTATGTCCATAGGATTATGCACACCTTTTTGAAGTATTAAGATTAGTTTTGCTTTTGCTTTGTGGATTAGTAAGAATGTGTTATGCTTTTTCCTATGGGAGGAAATGTCTGATTTAAAAGTGGGCAGTTTGTTTCACCTTGAGAATGGAGTAATCTTTGGGAAATTTTTGACAATGACTAGAACATGGCTCAATATCTGACTAAACCTATATTTGGCAAGCTGTTTCCCCCCAAAAAAGATTATTGGTTAGCCAGTAAAACAAGCACATTGACCCTAATAGATACTCAAATCTGTTTTCACTGATATGTGTCAAAGCTTGCAGCAAGTCTGAAGGTTTTTGCAAAAGAGACTATTTTATTTGGAAATAATGTACCTCATGAGATATTTGTTCAAGCTTTATTTCAATTCCTTTTTCTATATATAAATCATATTCAATACCCAGAGTGTGAGTTTATGAGGTTTTTTTTTAGGGGGTAGGGGGCATGGGAGGAGAATAGTCTCAATTTTTTAGGATGTGAAAAATATGTAGGTAAATTGTATCAATTGCTCTGTATTGTGCTTTGTTTGAGATGGCTAAAATATTGTTAAGTATACTATAAGAGTATATTTTCTTAACTTTTATCACTCCTAGCTAGAGTCTCTACAATATTCTTCATCATTATTTTGTTTAGGAGTTTCCTTGGTCCCGTAGCTGGTGGTGTTCTAAAGGATAGCATAGGCTTAGACTGGTCAGCCACAGTGATGGCTGCATCTTGCTTTGCTGTCGTCATCATTCATGGTGCGTTCTGTATGTGGGAGTACCAATGTGGAAGAGGGTGAGTAGACAATCACCATAAACAGTGCATAAGTTTTGTTAATGGTGCATACGATCATTATCCATGGTGCTTTCTGTGTGTTGGAGTACCAATGTGGGAAAGGGGGAATAAATAATCCCCAATGCTGTAGAGAGTATGAGTAAAGAGTAGCCATCCAATGTGCATAAGGGTCATGTATGGTGCATTCTGTTTAGGAGTACCACTGTTGGGGATGATGAGTGGAGAGTGTATACATGATGTATGAGCATCATTATCCATGTTGTATGGGGGAGGGCAAATTGGCCCCCCTTCCCTTCCAAGGCCAGATAGGGTTAATTCTCAGGAGTAACATTTAGACTGCAACATCATTGTTCTTGTTTTCTATGATTAATTAAATATTTATTTTTTTATCATGTCAACCAATTGTGAGTGATTTATTTGTGTATTTAAACTGACAATGGTGTCTGCATTTTGGCCATTTTGCCGCAAATGGTTCCTATTTTGTAAACTGGGTCTATAAGCAAGATCAACATCACCGTCACTAAAGACTGGGATTTAGATACAAGAAAATCCAGATCCTCACGTTGAATAACATCTCTATCCATCCTCTTTTTCCGTCTATTTTCTTTCAGACGAAGGAAACCCTGGATATATTTTGGAGAGCCTGAGACAGACATGAACGCAAATGCATCTGACACCGAGTCACTAGAAGATAACACAGTGCGTCAATGCCTTACCTCAGAGAATGCTGCCATCAATGTTACCGATAGTCAAGAAGTACCTGTGCACAGCTACATCGATGATTGTATGGTGGATATGATGAACTGCTCAGAGAATGGTCCTTGGATTGATAGATCCTCTGACAAAGAACCTCTGGTTATCAATGCATAGACACACAGGTTGAGAAACACACTTTTATCACTGCCAAGATAAATTGGTTAACCATTTCAGTCTTGAATACTCATGTATAAGCCAGTGAAATTGTCCACGTTTTAGGCTTAAAATAAGATTATGTATGTTCGTTGACAGAGATTCTCTTACTTTACAATGCCAGGTGCTTGGGGTTTTAAGGATTTCTGTAAATTTTCATAAATCCTGTAAGATTATTGACTGAGAAAGTATATCAGATATACTCTCCAATAATGAGCATCTTCTCAAGACATCAGCAATCTGGAGTTCATAGCCATTTGCCCAAATGTCATAATTCAATGTACATGTACCTACAAAGACTACCAATATTCTCCATTTTATGGGGCAGTAGTGAATAAACACAAAATATACTTTTTTTAAAGATGGAGAGAGAGTAAAAGTGAAAAAAAAAAATAGTTGACATCCAAGTATTCCATTGATTTTATAATATAGATGACTATATATGATATAAATTATTACATATTTATAATATAGAATATTATTTTGTTATATGCACTGAAATCTTTGTGTTTTATTGATTGATAGTAAGCATACTTTTTATCAATATATATAGTTGCTTTTAATTTGATTTTTGTGAGCTTATGCCCTGAGGTCTTAAAGATAAAATACTACTTTTGCGGGCTAAAATCTGACATTCCAAGAATTTAATGTTACGATAAAGGGTATAAATGACCATAATCTATCGCCAATCAAGTAAGCTCGAAGATGGCTATACTAGATGTATTTCAAGTTATTTTAACAATACTTGAATTTCGCAGCCGGCCAATTATTACACCGTGCGTTCAAAATTAAAAAAGGCAGTTGACCGCTCGTTGACCAATAGCGCAAGAGTATCTCTCAGTGCATGTTCCGCATTGTGTGGCAGTGTATTGAAGTGCATACTGTACGTGCTATTACAAGGTTGTGTGTGTGTGTATGTGGTAATGCGAATGGAGTATCGCGATACCGTTGGTGTGAAGATGAATTATGATAGAATAGATTTTTATTTGAATTAAATATTCTAGACTACACTCGACCAAAATACTTCACAGAGGTTGTTCTTTTGACATATTTGAGGTACACAACAAGTTGTAGGCATAACCGTAATGAGTGCAAATGTAGTTTTCTACCTTTAATCTTATGCAAGTATATGATGAGGAAAGGTGACTGGAAAAGATATTAACATGCAAGTAGCTAGCATTCCAAGAGGATGCTTACTAACTTGGTGCTATGTCAGACTCCTGCAAATCCCCATGGTAAAATGATTCTGGGAGATATACTTATACAGATATATGCCAACCCTATTGAACAATCATACCATTTTAATTTGAATTAGAGTAACTAATTTATTAGTCTAATGCACCCCTGCCAACCTGTCAGATTTTCTCAAATTTCTCCCAATTTTACCCAAATATCTCTTTAGATGAGAAACACCGCTCATATATATTGACATCAATATTTTTATTATGGAGAGATGCCTCAATCTTTGAGAAAGTGCTTGTGCGATTGCTGACTCAGGATGATTTGATCCTCCATATTGCTTCATCATCACATGCCTGATGGAAGGTGAATCATTGTATGAGATCTATCAGTCTTGTCAAGGGGGATAAAAGCAGCTCTTCATAAAGTGTTTGTGTTAACACTAGCTACTGGTACTCTTTGTTGTTTGAGCAGTGAATTTGAGCACAGAAACATATCAGTATACCTCTTCTGACTATGGTATTGAATGTGTGTATGTTATTGCCAATATAGATATCTTGATAGAATTTGAAAGTGTTGCCAGATATATCCTTGGGCAACATGGAATAGACACCCTTGATATAGACTTCCTGGGTATAGGCTGCAGGAAGTGCTTAGTAGCATATGTACTGAAAGAACAATAGTGATATCTAACCAAGGCCCTTAATTTATGGTTAATTGCTCAATTTAAATATTGCTTCAAAGAATCACGGATATCTGATAATAAAGTGCAAGAGTTGTCTTGCGAAATAGTAATGTTGTGGAAAATACCCAGGCATTATAAAGTTCAGGTTTGAGTCATGGTGGTTTCTATTTGCATTCAGGGCTTTTGCAATTTATGTGAACTGTCTGCTCTTAATTAATTTTGAAATGCTGAAATGATCTAAAATTATGTCAGACTATCATCTTGTATACAATGTCATGTGGTATCTTGAAAGCAACGCTGAAACTGCTCGAATATTCAGCTTGTTGAATCATTATCGAATAAGGTAATTGGTGCAATGAAATTAATTTCTATCAATTACTTGAGTGTTGCTGCAAAGTTCCAATTGATCCCATATCAACTGCAAGTCAATTTTCATATTGCAACAAGATGCCCATGAAATATGATTTTAATTGGCAAGTTCCGATCAACTACAACTTGCGATTAATTGCAACTTTTGAACAACACCCCATATGATGTTCTCCAAGTTCATACATGCAATGACACATCAATATATTTCAGACTTATAACCTCAGGTTTGATAGATCATGCTCTTTCTGAAATGAGGCTGGTCAAATGCTGATTATGCAGATTGTAGTGCGATCCATTAAGTTTTTAATTATTTACATTTATTTAATTGCATTTTGTATTCCATAGTTTCAGAGTAGTTGACTAATATCATGGAAAAACTATTATTGCAATATTTCATTACCTTTTAATTTAATTTAGATCAAATTTGGGATGAATGCGTACCGAATCCCAAAGCATAATTGAAGAAAAAATATATTCAGGCATTTCTATACTTTCATGAATATAATCTCTGTTATATTCTTTGATGTATTTTATGTAAAAAGTTCAGTGAGAAAAGATATAGTAATCGTATCACAAACAATTATATTTCAATTGATGGAATGAACATTGCATTCTAGCTATTGTGATATGTAGCTATCATTTGACAGGTGAATACATAGTCTTGTCTTGAAGCAAGCATGAATAAATTTGAATACATTATGAAAGCTGTCTATTGCCAAGGTAACAAATTTTAATTTTTGTTTTATGCTTTGTTGAACACTTGGATGGTTGACCCGGATGTCAAAAAGAAAATTGTGCCAATCATGACACTTAACGACATTGAATGGCCTCAGGGCGATACAACATAATTATGTCACCCAAATCGCAGAAGAGGGTAATATTTGTCAGCCCTGAGGCATCTCAATATTGCTATTATTCAGCAAAACAGACATCGAGAGCCAAATCAGAAACTCTCTAAAATGTTTAAAACGTATTGAAATCCATACCGAATTGGCTTTATAACATTTAATTAAAGATTTCTATATGGTAAAACAATCATCCAGAATTTTGTGTCGCCATCTAAATGTTCGCGATTGTGACATAACGAACACACTTCTTGGTCAAGATTGTGTCACCAGCAAAAGAAAAAGAATGCATTTTTTGCACAGTCAAGGAAGCACTCAGTTCTTAAGCACAATTTACCATATTAATCTATTTTCAGATGGAAACACAAAAAAGTTGACTGGTCAGTAATGATTGCTATCCAAATCCGGCCATATTATTTTTAAGTTGTCTTGCTCAGATATATGATGTCGATAATAAAAAGTTTTCTATTTCATTTGCAATCGAATCAACCTTGCTTAATCACAATGATCATTCCTCAATGTATTGATGTGATATCATCGATTAGTATTTGAATCATTTTCAAAATATCAATCAGTGCAATAACAGATATTCCATCTAATTTACTTGTTTGAGGTTAAAAAGTTTTATATGCTTCATACCAAATGCAGAGAGTTGCCTGAAATAATTTGCTGTTTCACCAAAGTCTATATGTGTTAATTAGTGATGTATTTATCAGTGTTTATTGATTACTCACTTTCCAATTCTGTAAATAATGATAATAATAATGAAACAGTTCTTATATAGCACATCATACCTTTGAAAAAGATCTCATTGCGCTTAAATGAAAGAGTTATAGAAGAAGAAAAGTTATGTTACAGTCTGAAAAGGTGAGTTTTAAGTAGCGTTTTGAAACGTCCAACAGAATCGGCAGCTCTCAGTGTAGATGGGAAATTATTCCACAGCTCGGGAGCTACGTACGAAAAGCTACGATAACCATGATTCTTTGTTTTAGTGGAGGGTACAACAAAAAGGTCTTTATAACTGGATCTCAGAGTTCTACTTGGTAAATATTGTTTGAGAAGATCACAAAAGTAAGATGGAGCCCAAGTATGAAAACATTTTAAGAAATGTGTCTTATGTAGATTCATTTATCTTTTAGACTTTATTCGTGGAGCCAAAGTATGAAAACATTTTAAGAAATTTCTTTTTTTTTTAGATCTATATATCTTTCATACTTTTTTCTTTCATTTGGTTCAAATAGTCCAAAGTAGGAAATTGATCTACACATGATTGTAAACCATTATGTTGCATTAATGAGATCAGTGTATTTTCATTTACCTCAATCATTAATTTTCTGAATGACCAAGTAAAAAGTCTCCGTTGCCATACCTTCTTTCATGATGGATCAGTGGGTTCAGCTGCATAGTTGTTCACGTCCTAATTTATGACCAAATACATATTCCATATTGGGTGAGAGCAAACCTGACTGGGACCTTATTCCTGGAAGAAAGGTTGTGAGTTTAGATGGCCCTATTTCTTAAAAAGTTGCCATTAAAAGCAACTCTAGAAATTAAACGCAAGTTCAAAATATGAGCTCCTGATTGGTTAAAAATTGAGTTGTGTTTAATTTTCTTCCTTGCATCAAAACACAACTTTTTATGCAATAGGGCCATGCATATATATATATAAACCATCTATATCTTCCCCATCTGTATCTTTGTAACCTATACATGTATATTCTTGAGTGATGATTTGAGCTTTATATTTTAATTCATGATTGAAGATTGCCCATTCTGAATGTGATGCAGAAGGCTCGCAGTCGAGTAAACATCAAATTAATATTATATTGAATTTGTGTGCCATTGTTATAGCAATATTGAATCGCATTATTTACAAAATTATTTATGAGTGATGAAATTATATTATTCCATATGTACAATTTCCGTGAAAGATAAAGGAAATATTCCAACCTCTCTTTTCTGGACCCATCAGGACCAGCTCTAATGCGGATACAAATTCGACTAGAGAATTAATGCTTATATTTAATTCACATCGTTACATGAGATTGAGTTGTTTGTCTCAATGCATATGGTTATGAAAATTTCTTAAGAATGTAAGTTAAAAACATGTTAAAAACACTGGGGATGTGGTAAAAATTTGGGTAAGTTATTAATGAATTTTTATGATAATGCTTGAAATCTATATCTTTCCAGTACTTGTTTGAGTAAAATAGGTAAAATAGCCAGGAGATCAAACACAGATATTAAAGGAAACATCTGTATAAATGGAGGCCAGATAAGAGAGGTTGGTTAAATTATTTTTTCAATATGATTTTTTTAATTGCTGTGTATGTTGCTTTTATACAAAATTGTAAATGCTATGTATAAATTTATATAAAGCTTATCTGTTTTGACACACATGAATGTTTAGAAACAAATATAAATTGTTGTCATTCTGAAATAAACAAATTAATCAATTGCAATGTATATTTGAATTAGTGTTTTGTCTAATGTGCTCAGAAAGCAGAAGATAATATTGGTTGTGGAATGCCCATGTTCACACGCTGTATTATAGAAAATTATATATAATTAGTTGCTAGGGGTGCAAGAGATCAATGAAAAATACAAAAAGTCACATTTTATTCGTTAGATTTAATTTATTCTCCTATCAATCATATCCCCACATTTGTGCTTAATATAATCTTAGATGCATGAAGGCAACTAAGTAAACATGTTAAATATACTCACATCAAATATGATTGGAACTGTGGAATGTAAACCAAACAATATGAAATAAATGCATGACATAGGGGTGTTACTAAAAAGATGCTTTTGATCGGTACGTACCAATCAGAATCATTGTTTTATGTGCATCTTATTAGAAGTGCAGACTATACACAAATAAAAAAAAAATGCATTTCAATGTACAATTGCTTTGCAGTTGATTTGCAATCAATTGCAACTTTTTATCAACATCTCAACAGAATACAGTGGTCTCTGCAATCAGTTTTTGGATAAAAAAATATCCTGACTTGATTGATAAACCCTTGAGAGTTATGCCCATTGCGCTTGTTAATTATAATTATGAATACACAGTTGAGAGACAGTGTGAGAGAAAGGAAGGGAGAGCTGGAGAAATGGAAGAGCAAAGGGAGAAAGAGAGAGGTGTTGGGCATAGGAGGATGAGGAGGAGACAGTGGAGGGGATGTGGTGGAGGGGACAGGGTAGAAGGTGAGGAGAGTGACGGAGGATGAAAGACACTGATCTGTTATCAAAATTCACTGAGGCTCTCATGCAATAAATTTACAGGCAGCTTAGAGATACTGAGTTATTTGAAACATGTTTCCATTTTTACATAAAATGATTTTCATGCTCTAACTCCCCACATATTTTGTTGGAAGCTAGTGAATTACATGCATGCAAATTGGTGTAAGGCGTTAACTTATGGGCATTCTGGCTGCGTTATTTATTGATTTTATGCATAAAATATGAAATGTTGAAGGGATGTTATCTCTACATTATAGGCATCTCTGATGCAGAAACCACTGTTTTCAAGTTAAAACAATAACACATGTTGAATTCTGAAAAATATGTATATTCTACAGTAAGAAGTAAAGTGCCTTGATTGCTAATGTCTATCCAATCTGAATGCGTAGGAGTATATTATGAGGTACACTTGCGGCAAGCAATAATAAACTATAATTTCTTATAAATGATTTAAAAAAAGCAAGCCTAGTTAAATTTGTTATGAAAGTCAAAATGATAGATAAAAGCCTGATAAAAGCTGGAAAAGTAAGCAAACGGAATTAAATCAAATAAAAGTATATGTAATTCTTCTCAGACAAAACATTTCAGAAATAAAAGAGATGGAAATTGGGAATTCATTGTTTTGCAAAGAACTTTAATATATATGCAAATAAAAACTCCCTGTAAATAATTCATGCATTTAAGAATTTTGTATTATTTTAGTGATATGTGTTTGGTACCTAGCGTAATTTGCACGTTTAATGAGGAACAATAAAATGTGCAATACAAAATTTGATGAACAAGAGGGCAAGTGCATTTACGATAATAAAAATTCTAATAGGTTTTTGTGGAACTAAGACATAGACATTTTACACATTTATTAATGAGTAAGGAAAATTACCACCGAGCATGCATATCAAACTGGCAAGAAAAGAATAGGAATTGATGGAAAAAAATTAAATGAAATATTAAATAACAATCTTTAGGACTCAAACTTTTTAACAAATTACATCTTACTATAACAAATATCTTATACTCAATGTAATAGGTTGGAAAGTATTGGAATAACCTAAATGCTAAAAACAAATATATGGCACACACAGAGGGAAAGTCATGTCTGAGAATCATGAACAGGTGTAAAATTATTGAATTAAGAAAAGAATACAAGGATCAAGGATCTCTAATAATTGTTCTTCATTATTAAAAATCTACAATGAAAGTTGGCAGTATACAGTAACAAGATTTGAAAATTAAATAAGCAAAGATTAGATCTTATGTTATGTTTCTATTAAATAGTATGAAAAAAATATATGTACAATATTATCCAAAGGAGATTGAATGGAAAATGGATCAAAAGCAGAAAAGGCTAAATGCCAATTTAATTACTTTAGTGATTTGCTACTTCCATACTGCATTAACTCTGAACCTCAACATAACATTACATAGGTAATTTAAATTTTATGAAATAGGTAATGCTCAGTGTACTTTTCTCTTAAATCTTAGACCATGTGTGAAGTTCCCAGCTTTATGTAATTTGGAGGGACTGCCAAATGCACCAAAATGTGACGCTGTCCCTAAGCGTAGGTTAATGTGTGGCATTGAGAATTATATCTACCATTTTTAATTGTATAAATGGGTAATGATTCAATTTTGTTTGTCATTGTATCTAAACATACATAGCAATAACAAGAACAACGCAAGGACTCAATACTTTACAGTTATAATATTTGGCATCACATGACAAATATTTGAGCACCTCTTGTAACTAATGGGAAGATCAATTAATTTCTTGATATTAGGAGATAATGAAAAGGATTATTCTAGGAAAAGAGAATCGAACATTACGAGACCGGACTCCACATTAACAATCAATATTCATGATTATTGTTAAATGAGAAATGTTAAGGTTCAAAGTATGCATGTGTAAGGTAGAGTTTAACATTTCTTTCTTCATTGAGAATTTAATTTTTTACATACATATAGCTCATATAAGAATGATTTATAGTGCCTCACATAAAATCTATTTATATAATCATTTCCATCATTCAATATAAAGAGAATCAGGATATTCAATTCAATTACATCACCTATCTACAATTACTACACCAAGGCACTTTCATTCTTTAAATCATATAAACTCTAAACAAATTTCACAAATATAAAAATAATCAATTTTTATTCAATTGGCTCTTTCCATCACATTACAAACATTCAAACAGAGTAATTGAAAACCTCAGTAGAAAAGACATCCCAGGCCCACTCAACTTTATAATAAGGGCCATACCTTACAAAATTAGCCTCCTCTTTGCCTTGCTCACCTATTTTTTTCTAATATTGCCCAGTCGCATAGGGGTGGCCTTTTCTTGTCATCACTCAGTCATACCTTGATTTTCTTCTTGGAGTCTAAAATTGACGGAGCACCTGCTCATTATTGCCTTGGCACCCAAAACACAAGCAGTGCCACTAACAGAAACTCTGAAAAGTGGTAGCCTCAGCCCTACTCCACCATCATTAATTCTACGCTGCATGCTAGATTTGGACAAATATCCTTCGATGGTGCAGAAGTTAAAGCAACCTCTTTAGAGTAGACTACAAAGTGACGAGAAGCCAATCTCAGATGTGACAGAAGCTTTTAATGACACAGAACTCCAAGGAATCCTTGCACATTGAGTGTTTGTTCCACTGGGATTTTCAATTCATATCTCCGGCAACCCATTGTGACCACAACATTTAGCATAAAATATATCAAATATTCCTAAGATAGACTTCATTATCAATAATGTACAGGACATTATTAAATCACATGATCATTTCATCAATTTATGCAACTGGGGCACAAAATGTTGATGTGAATTTCTATTTACATCTAATTGTTGATAAGCATAAGGCTACCCAGAGTTAATTCATGTAAGGACTACATGGACTCTACAACATTGCACTTTAAAATGGCTATTTGGTGTCCGATTCCCATAACATCTCACAATCTTTCAAAAGAATTATATTACGACTCCATATACATGAAATATTTTTCATTCTCATAATGATGGTCATCGCGAATGCATTTTCATTGGAAAAAAAGAAAATAGTTTGTTGATGCCCGTGGCATTATTACCCTGCTAAACAAAGATTCAAGAATAAGTCAATTGAAGTAAATATTTTTCTCATGCAAAAAGATTAATCAGAGCAAATATCAGATCACTTTCTAAAAAGCCACAATTCATTAAAAAAATGAACCCTCCACAACTATCTACAGATACTAAGTCAATGCTTGTTGTAATTTCATTGTACACATCATTTCATTTTCAATTTAGTCATTTGAATAGGCAAGTATAGCATGAACATACAGTCAACTCTGCCGAAGACGAACTTTTCCAAATCAATAGGTGACAAAGTCAAAGTTATTTTGGGGAACAAATTATACAAACTCTGTGTAAATTTACCTTATCCAAGTCAAATTTATCCATAGTTGAACAGATATTTGTGGTCCCAAAAGATCTTAGGCAGAGTTACCTATTAAAGCATTAAAAGAAGACCACTGCATTGTGCAGTAAGCCACAATATACATTGCTATCACAAGTAGCAATTAACGACAATGTGTTACATTGCAGGAGAGCAATTCTGAATATTCTCACATTAAGCTGTCTCACATATCAAATGCTATTCAGATGGTAGAGAAACAACAAAGAATGCAAAAATATAGAAAGTTACTCAATCACTACCAAGATGACTATAAAAAATATATTTGTTGACATTAGGACAATAATTTCTGTATGGAGCACCTATAAGATGATAACTTGGTTTTTACCTTTATTTGAAGCCAAATATTTCTAAGGTTTGATCTAATTAATATCAACCAATGCCTCAAAGAAGGGTAGAAATTAAACCGTCCTTCGAAGTGAGTGGTAACTTTCCGTAATGCAAACATTCCATTGTAAATTCATCAGAAGGCATGTAAATAGATATATTCTAAGATCTAGTATCAATTTTATGTGATAAAAATTTCCAATATTATGAAAATTTGTATGGGTAGTTAATATCAAGAATAGGTCTGCAGTATCACCATGTGCTGGTAGAGAAGAAATACATCTCTCTTGTGTTGGTTCTACAAAGAACTAAGTCAGACAAATAAGATTGAGATGGATGAATAGAATAGAAGCTTACTATGAAATTATGAACTATGAAAATATACACAAGTTGAAACTTCAATCTTCTGGTTTGTTTTTGGGCCAATCTTCAAGGCTGATATTGAACTTGTTTGGAATATCTGCCATTTTTCTCTCCTCTCTAATTATTTCTTATTCTAGCTCATTCCTTCAGGTTCAACTTTCCAATGAGATGATCTCTATTGCAACTTCCACAAGCAAAGCCACAATGAAAGTCATAACACAGCTTTAGTAATATTTTGGATAAGTGTCCAATATCACAACCAATTCAAAATGTCAAAAAAGGTTTTACTAAATCTATATACAGGCTTTTGAAAGCCTTGATAAAAAAAGGCCATGTAAAGTTGCATCTATTGAAAAATAAACATTTCAAAAGAGCTAATATCACTCTTAACAATCCAATGTTATAAAGAAATGGAAAAGTCATACCTATAGCTAAACAAAAACAGAAAACAGTAAAATGTCCCTTTGATTCCTACTTTCTGATAATTCCCAAATTTGTTATTATTCGTGGCCTCTCTAGACTTAACCTGAATATTACAACATCTGATGCTTAGTCCCTCAAGTTATACAAGCTGTATCGAAAGGTTGACTAACTACGAAGACCAATTTTGCTTCTATTCCCTGTTTTCTAAAGAAGCTGAATAGCTGAGATTATCAGGAAGCTTGGACGACATCTCCCATTAATAAATCTCCGATATCAATACGCCTGTCTCCTAGCAACCAGACTATCGAAAATTTCAGACAGAGGATCCAGCACTTATGCTATATCATTGCTGTCTCCTAGCATCTAGACATCCTAATTGCAAGAGTAAGTAAAGCTTGACCTTACATATCAATAACTGATCGATCTCAAATGCCAACATCCCTGTCTCCGAGTGACCAGACTATCAAGAATACGAGAGCTAGGAGAATTATTCCAAGCAGATCTCCAATGAATTAATCCCCAATGTCAACACCCTACTTATTAGCAACCAGACTATCAAGAAATAAAATGAAGGAATGTTTTACCTAGCATTCCTCTCCAATTTTAGCATGATCCATGTATTGTACCATCTTTTTTATTTCTTTATTCTTCTGTTGATGTAATTTGTAAAGCGCTCTGGAACCATGAAGTACCTGTGTATTGAGCGCTATATAAGTATCCATATTGTATTGTATTGTATCTGCACGTCATGATTGAAAGAGTAAGAAGTGCTATACCTAAAATATCTCAAGATTCTATAACTGTTCAATATCCGAGGTGACCATCTCTGTCTCCTAGGGACCAGACAATCAATAATCCTAGAGCTAGGAGGACATATTCTATCAATCAATCTCCAATATCAAAATCCCTGTTTCCTAGCAACTAGACATCATTGCAAGAGTAAGGAGAGCTGATCATTCTCCATTGTCAATATGTTGAATGTCTCCTAGCGACTAAAATATATAGAATCCGAGAGCTAGAAGAACCTTTTCAAGCAAATTTCCCATCAATCAATCTCCGATATCAACATCCCTGTCTCCTAGCGACCAGACTATCAAGAATCCGAGAGCAAGTAGGGCTGTACCTAGAAGATCTCCCATGGCTGTTAGGTATGGGATGGAGAAGTTATCTGGATCAAGCTTCTTTCCCCAAAGATAGTACACCATCCAATCAGCTATCTGTAGCAACAGGACCACCTACAAAATAACCAGTCAAAAACATAGTGGAATGTAAATACAAACATTAAAACAATCTTCCAAAAGGCAGAGATCATGGGACAATTCAAATAATTTAAAAAAAATAAAATATAGTTTCAACTGATTGCAGCTTCCTTACAACAGCCATTTAGCATTTAGTAGATCAAGGTGTAGGTAATGCCCCGGTCACATAGGCCCCGGAAGCAACAAGATTCAACACGACTCTTTGTTAATTCACAGTTAACTGCCTCCGAACAAAGAGTCGTGTTGACTCGTGTTGCTTCCAGGGCCGTGTGTGACCAGGGCTTAAGAGTGATTATCAATCAGCTTATTTTTCTTATCAATGGAAATTCATATCCATTTCATGCATTATCAGTTTAATTCTAAACAATCATCAGAGATTGTTCATCTTAATAACAGTCAGAGGCTTGGTTATTGATTCTAAAGTCCACAAGCTGGCACAGTCACAACAAAATTGAAGTAAGTGATAGAAGAATGCAAGCATATAATCTATATGTTTGCACATTTCTTTTGATGTATACACTGAAATGGAAAATAAAATATTTTGGTATATTTATCATCATCTCTGGTGTGTTTGCACCATTGCACCAGTCTTATGTTTGTATGTCATCTTGTAAATTCATTGATGAATTGTCCCGTAATAAATGAAAATACATTGTAACTAACCTGAATAAGAGAAACGGCAATATACATGATGGTGACTCTGAGAGTGATTGAGGAGTGACCAGCGTTCATGTAGGAGATGTAATAGAGAAAGATTAGCTGTCCAGGAATCACCATTAAGATTAACACACGAGCTGACCTTGAATGCATATCTGGTGAAGGAATAAACAAATAATGAAAAGATTGGTAATATAGAGAGATTACCTGTTCAGGGATTACCATTAGGATCAACAAACGGGTTGACCGTAAATGCATATCTGGTGGAAGAATAAACAAATAACTGAATATTTTTAAATAGAGGAAATTTTGCTGTCCCGGGATCACCATTAGAATTAACACATATACTGGAAAATAGTTCATGTCCTTAATCAAATCTAACAACATATCACCCACCCCTACTACCCATGCCTTATAACTTTACAAAATAAACTAACCTTTTCCAAAGAAAACAGTAAAAGGTGAATTGCATTTCTTGAGTCTCTCCGGGTCTGGTGTACCTAGACTACCAATGCCATGAAGATGTGTTGCTATCCTGCTAGACTGTACTGCTACCAGGTTACCTCCAACACCGTTGATGACTGGACTAAAGACAGCAACTCCTTCATTGGTTCGGATTGCAATATCCAGTACAAGCCCGCCAATACTACATTAAAGAAATAAGATATATTTACTTAAGATAAAAAAAAAATAATAATGGAATTACAAATAAAATAGAAATGGGATTCATGATGACATGATCAGACTTTTCTAATGCATGCAAATGACTTAACTTATGGCAGGGCCAGCAAAACAGGGCAGGGGCAGTAATTTTGACTATCAATATCACATCCCCATCTCAAAAACATTTCACCCTTCCTGAAAGTTATCAATAATTTATAGGATTTTCATTAACATCACCATCATCCCAATTATCATCATCACCACTTCCATCACAGCAACTACCACCAACACCACCATCATCATCAGCATCATCATCACCATCACTCCTCCAACACCATAACTAAAATCATCATCATCATCATTATCATCATCATCACCATCGTTATCATTATTGATAACATAATTATCAACATCATTGTCATCACTATCATTACTGAATCAAACTACCATTTCATATTCATTCTGAATGAAAAATATATTTATTAAGCAGGGAATAAATTTCCTAGTATGGCATCGCAATTTGCTATGTATTTTATCATGATTTTTATACGAAATACATTTTGAGTAGCAACTTTTTCACATAGAACTACATCGTAAAGAACTGGAAAAGTTTCCTCAATGTCTAAAACTGCTAATCGAATGTGAAAAGTAAAATTATTCCCTGTTAAGAATTTTTTCTGACCTGCTTATCAACATGGCAGCAATGACAGGCGTCCATCCATTATAAAGCACGTCTCTGGTATAGTCATTACGTTTAGCAAGGTACGCCCATAAAGGTACTAATAGGAGAAAGAATACGATGATGCTAGGTGCTAACCAATGTTGTTGGCCTGCAAGCAAAAAATAAATATATTGTTCATTAAAAAGCCATGAAATGGTTAGGCAATAGAAAACATAAGGTTGTTGACCAAAAGATATCATCATAAAACTCACATAAAGGATTGATAAGAAGCTGTAAAATTTATTGTTTGTTTTGATTCATGAGACAAGTTCATGTACCTCCATAACACGAAGGACGGTTATCTTGGAACCATAAAACTTTGTTTGTCTTGAAAGAAGTGCGACTTAAAAGAGGTAAATAACACACATTTGATATGATATGAAATTTTGACTATTGACAGAGCTGATTGTATGAAATACAGCTGGTTTAATGGTTCTTTCATATTGGCATGCTTTAACTCTTTGACATAACAATATTCAGGACCTACAGACCATCATGGTAGATATCAACTCCTTTTTAGGAAGCTTCATCATCTCTTCTCCTTCAATGAAAGAATATGATGGGATCAGGGATGCTAGTTTGAATTGGTCACAGGACCTAAAAATATCCTTGAAGGCAATATTTTGTACACAAGAAGGCTTAGAGTACATTTATTGAATTCAATCCAATTGAATAAAATAAAGTGACAAGGCCCGAATTGAGGCTTACAGTGTATGCCTGTATACGTTTACATTTATTTCATGTGGAGATAATTGCCCATGCATCCTAGATCACATTGATGTCCTCTTGAGTTCCCACACCATTTACAACCGTTCAGATCTTATTGCAAATAATAATGATAAAGCCTATTGTATTAGTGTTTAAGCTCATAACAATTATTGACAATAATGACTTACCAATGGCTTTAAATAAAAGATTGCTGATCCAAGCAAGAAGGGACAATGTAATAAGATCTCCCAGGCTTGCAGCTATAGGCGTAGCTACGTTGTCTGGGTTGATTTTGCACTTGCGTGATAATATAATTACTCCAACCATGATGCCTCCTGTAAATACAAACAAATACATGGCCAAATTGATTTGACTTTGAGAACTACACAAGGTCTCCTACTCTTCATGTAAAATGACATATAATTGTAATATTCAACACACATTTTTACCTCTATTATACATCATCATTATCTCAAAAGAGTGCAATGTTATTGCAAATTTCAGGCTCCCAATTGCCACCCTTAAAATAAAACATAAAGATGTTCAGTTCTGTCATCTACCACATTCTACAACAGTTCCCAAAAGATAGCATATACCATCAAAGAGCCACATTTGATCAAAGAAAAAGAATAAAGCAACTTCATTGTCAAATCTAAATCATTAAAAAAAAACAATGGTTCACTATCTCTTTCCTCAAGGCTAACTGCGACACCATTAAATACTAGTATACATGCTTTACTGAACTGGGTATCAGTCATCAAGGTCTAATTCAAACAACAAGATATAGAGCGAATTGTGGCTGGTTATAATTTCTGCATGGTCAATCATGTGAAAAAAATATTGGTATTATTGTTTGCAATGCTTATAACCATTCAATAGATATAAACACTGCTATTTGAGCTGCATCTGATTGACTTACCCAACCCTGCACTTGCTAATGAAGCAGTAACCATACTACTAGCACACAGAAGTAATGTATGGTTGATATCAAACTCTCCATCGGGTATCCAACCAAACAAAATGGCGGCTGCTGAGGCTAAGAATCCAACCACCAAGGCTTGGCACTGCAAGGGGACAAAATGATACAAAATTGATCCAAAATTAGAGGCGTTGTGGTGTAAATGGTTCTAACTCTTGTCTTTCAACTTGAGAGTTGCAGTCCAAATCCCATCCATGCCATTAATTTCCTTCAGCATAAAATTCATCTACATTGTGCTGAACTTGACCCATGTTTGCTTGGGGACTGGTTGAAAGTGACCATTGTGGTCAATTCAGTATTGAGTGCCTTGATTACAGCACCCTGCTGGAATACTCCCCAAGACGTGGAAAATGTCTGTACATCACATAAACAAAGGTAACAATAGAATAGGCTACCCTAGGTAAATAAGTGCATTATCATTTTTTTCCAATGTAAAAGACAATAAATGCTGGCAAATTATCTGCCTGCACAGTTGTTTTTTATTTCAACAATGCAAATTTTATAGTCTCAATGACAGGTATTGATCCATACTATGTATGGGGCAAACAAAACCCTAAAAATCTAGTATGAAGTTCCACTGTGTGTACATGGTCATAAACCACCAAGGACAGCCAGAATATTACTAGTTATTTCCTTATTTCATTAAAAGGGCATTCTAATAATAATATATGCATATTTCAAATGTAATGCTGCAATATTAATGACAGCATGTTCTACATAGATTTTTCTAAATGTGTCAAAAGGTCCCTTGAAAGAAAGGTACGATATCCTTGCTAATGTCATACCTCATTCCTTCAGGCTAGGATTTCTGCAATTATATTTTTACCTGCACAAATCAATAATCATATCTCACCTGCGTCAGTGCCATGTTTCCTAGGATCATAGATTGCATTTTCTTACTGTCATCCATGATTCCCAGATTAGCCTGTATAGAGCAAACATATATGGACAGGAATTGATGCAAACATAGATTGTCGGTATCATAAACAAAACTTAATAAAAAATCCTATTCATGGAGAAATTGTTCAAAAACAAAATAAGGCAAAAAAGGGCAAAACTACATGATTGGTATACATATATCTTTATATACCAATATTACACGCTAGGATTGATTAGATCATTCTTATCTGCATTGAATAAATGTTAACAAATATTTGTATTTTCAATACTTTTACGTCAACTTTCTGCCTCGATTTAAGCAACCTCATTACAGAAATCTCATATAAAACTTATATATTATCTCCTTTTCTCTTCTAGTTCTTTCACTGCTGAAGTCGTAAACTAGCACATACATTTTTGTTTCGTTTTTGTTTTTTATTTATATGAAATAACCGAATCGAGTAAGCTTCCTGGACAATAAAATTTTGCAGAACAGATGTGGTTTTTAATTAAACAAAAACAATACCAGCAATAGATATGAGTGACAATGAAATATTATCACTTCCTCATATTGTTAAAAACATTTGCTTGCATTGTTACCATGCCATGGCAAAATTGGATTGGATGGATCCTAAATTGCTAAGATATGTATACCCAAACCAAATTCTGGAATTGACTCCAAAGTTGCTATAGCAGAACAAGACTAAAAGCCACACAGCCATAAAAATCACAATTAAGAACAATCTAATAAAGAGAATTTGTGATACTTCACATTTTAAACATTTACATATGAGGACCTGCCTGAAGTATCTTTTCGTCATTGCTTTGATTATAATGCCTAATTCCTAAAAAGACTGGGCTATTTTCCATGCACTCAAGAACGATACAATCCACAATTTGCTTTGATCAATTTTTTTAAATATACATATATATAAATATAATTATAGAATTCTGCTAACTTACACAGAGTGACAACCCCGCCACAAGACATCTGTGCGGCTTGAAACGAAACTGTCAGGAAACATTGTAGCGTGACATTGAGGATTGATCAGGAAATATGTTGAGGGTCCTTTAAACCCCCTCCCCCCCTTGTCTTTTAGGGTTAAATACAGTGCAGTTCATAAACTGAAGTAAAATACAAGAAGGAGGAACTTTGCTGTACAAAAATGATGCCAAACTCATATATATAGGTGACTTTTTTCTAAACCAAACTTACAGCAGTAGACAGCCTAGAAGCTAACGTCATCTCCAAATTTCCTTTCAAACCAAGCAGTGATGGCACCAAGATGAACAACTCTGTTACTTGAATGAAGACTGTCCAATGCTGGAAGTAAGAGAACCAACAAAATAAAAATAGGAAGTGTATACTTATTTCTGATACATTGGGATACACTGTGTCTATCAGGAACTGTCGGGAACTATCAACCTTTTACCTTTCCTTAGTGAAATTTCACTATTTTACAGGTATCAAGATTATGGGTAGAGTAGATATGTGTTTTTCAAACACATTGGCCCGTATTTTGATGTCAGGTTTAACTTAAACTAGAGTTTAAATCGGTGGTTTAAGTATGGTAAGCCAAAAGAGGATTGAATCTATAACAGTCAGTATTTACTTTACCAGGAAATTTGGCTCTCATAGTATTAAAAACTGTCTTGGAATAAGAACTTCAATAGTTTTCTACAATATTAGAGCATGGGAAAAGGGAGCAGTTTACATAAGAATTATACAGTTTAAAGAAAGTTTTGGCACATTTGGCTACCCATACTTAAACCACAGTTTTAAACTCTAGTTTAAGTTAAACCTTACATCAGAATACGGGCCATTGAATTTAACTCTAATTGTCACATATTATACATTGATGTCAAGTTGAACAAGTTTTCTTTCACCAAAATGTTGATTCGTAGCAGTTTCTTCAAATTATTTTCAAATCATTCACTTCTTTTGCAGGAATGATAGCTCTAATTAAAAACCATTGAAATCTAGGTAAACAAATATTTGGCAGGTACATCTGTTGAAATATTTATTTTGAAAAAATTGTGGCAGCTTAGCAAACATCATATTCGGTCATGATCAATGACAACAAATATATGAAGCAATAATATGACCACAAAATTTATACTTTTTATCAATTTGATAATTCAAAACATAGAAGATTTTTAGAGTAATGATTCAACAATTCATTTTAAAATGTTTCTAAAAATTATATGCTCCAACTAATCGTAATTGAAGAACTGTATTCAACAGCAGAACAAGAAATGTTACAGGCTCCATATTTTCAGCTAAAAATCACAACTTCGATAAATCTACATTCATTGTGATAATAAAACCACTTGCAGATGCTATACCATTATGTTGAAGTTGTATTATCAAACACTTTAGATGTAGATTTAGTCAGAATGGTTCCATGTTCAAAGATACCAAAACCAAAATTGCCAGTCACCTATGTGCCCACTGAAATAAAAGATTACCAACCCTTCCAGAATACTGATGATGTGTAATTTTGTGTAAATTCAGTACAGAATTCCCAAGTAAATAACTGAGCAGGTGATTATTGTGATTATGTTTTCCCACATGAAAGAATACATTTGGTTAAAATGTTTGGTTATGCACATTAAAATTAAATCCTCATGCACATTACAGAATGGTGGGCATTTCTTAATAAAAAATGTTCAAACTACTTGATTACTATAAAAAATCTCCTAAGCATTTTTACTAAATACAATGCTCCTAGTATGCCTAGACATTCAGTATTTTATCAGAAGGCCCAGTGAACCTAAAAATACCCTTGAGAAACACTGTTTGGTTACCAGAAATGAGAGTTACACCTGTTCAACATAAACATTTACCTGAACTTTATCCAGAACAAGACCAGCATAGACAGTTCCAAACCCAGCGATGAGAAAGGGAAGACCCACTTGCGCTGCGATGCCGAAGGATGATTCTTTGGGATAAGAAGTCTGTAGCTCTCTCTCCTCCATGAATGTAGATAACCCTCCATCTCCTTCTTCATCATCACCATCGCTTGATCTACCAGGAGCAAGGAGAGGCTCAGTCAAACTAGTCTCTATCTCCACACCCTCATTGTCTACATCATTGTCTCCTGTGACAGTACTGCCATTCTGGAGTTTGTACCTGGTGTGAGGGTCGCTTCCATTCCCTCGTTCATCTCCTTTAGGATCATTCTCTAAATGAGGATCACCGTCAAGTGAGAGAGAAACTAACGAGTGGCTATCCAATGATGGATTGGCTATAACTCGAGGAACCATGGTGTCGCTATTGTTTCCTTTTCTTATTCTCTGCCTAAGATGGGGACCAGTTGCAGAAGTGATGGGATCTGAGCTCTCTGGTGTACTCATTTGGGGAGAAGGGCAAAGTAAGAGTTCATTTCTTGATCACTTACTAATTATCCCTCAAATGGTGTACTTCTGAAAGAAAAGAGAAAGAAATTCATGAAAAGTCTCAAAATTTACGGACAATCGGACATAATAATAAAATTAGGCTAACAGTAATAATTAATCAACCACTTGCTTTTCCTCACATGAAAATGTCACTCCAGTTTGCTTTTAAGCTTGATCTTCTCTTTGAAAATTTGCCTAGATTATCAGATAGACTCTACCAAAAAACAATTCTGACATGGTTTATCACTGTTTAGTGTTTATTCAATTGAAGAAAAATCAACAACAAAGTCACGATTCCAGCTTAAAATATCTGCTCGTACAACTCCTGCAATTAGAAATAGGGTTGCTCAGTTTGAGTTCCTAATGCATTAATCAGACACATATACATGTACATGTAATGCACCACTAACTTATAAATCTTCATTTATCAACTACGCAGGTGCAAACAGAGGGTAAGATTTCTCTAAAGTGTCAAACCAGGGCCCTTTTACATAAAAAGTTGCGTTTAAACGCAAGTCAGAAAATTTAACGCAACTCCATTTTCAACCAATCAGGATCGCGTATTTCGGACTTGCAAACCCCATCTACGTGTGCTGTATCCATGTAACTTTTTATAAGTGCATCTCTGATGATTTTTTTACCAGATTCAACCAAGAAACCTTTGAATAGTACAATGTAGGGACAAGTTTACGCTTTGTAAGATCATAAGAGTTGAGATTTTCTGTGAATTTTTCAAAAGCTGCAAGCCAAGGCATAATATGAATACTTTGCTTATTTAATCATCTGAACTTATTTTGTGTCATGGTTACATTACACCTGTGACATAAGTTTATTTTGCACTTCTTTCACCATTCTCCTTGTTTGACAATATGATGAAGGTTGCTTCTTCAGCAATGAATAAATAAAACTGTGGTTATTCTGGGTTTCAGGGGGCTAAATTATTGGAGCTGGAATTGGTTGCCAACTTCACCCCTATAAACCTATTGGTCACTGGTGGCATTGGCAACTGTTTCTCAGTCTGAAATTAATTTAGACCTTTAATCATGGCGCTTCATCCATGTTCATAGTTTGTTTGAAAAAAAAATCGACCCAGAAATACCTTACAGTAATTTATTATATCGTGAAACGAAAAGTGCATTGCATGGACTGCAGGATTTTGTTTGCATTTTCACAATAAAATAAGCTAGAATACTTATTACATAATAAAATGAAAAGTGCATTGCACTCTTCAAAATGAATGCGAATGCGAATCCACACGCAAAGGTATGATGGGAGGTCACACGTCTGCGCACCAAAACTTTCAGCTTGAAAAAAACAGAGTCAATGAAAATCCAATTCAATTTTAATCTGATATTATCACAAATATCCTAAGGATTATGTGTGAGTAATATCTCAGCAAAATCTGACCAGAAACAATGTCATTTTAGATGAAATATACACCCCTCTCATTTTTGGCGTTCAAAATATTTGGGTCCCTTCTCTGCATCCCATGCACTTTACACGCGGTTGGAGATTTTCAGGGAAAAGTCTTGATTTCACCGAGCATGCGAGTTACATCGCGTATGTCAATGAGGCGTAGATGAGGGACTGGCGCAGAGGAGGATGCCCATACCATACCATCGGAAACTCAACTGTGCCTATAGTCCATTCATCTGGCGCTCCAATGGTTCATTGGTATTTGCACAATTAAATAAGCTAGAATTCTTAAAAATAACTTCTCCTGGTTATTTCAAACACATTTACAATTATGCATGGAAAGCAATTTAGGAATACGGTACCATACATCAGCTCGTATCACATCATTTCCTGACCCCCACCATCTAAGAAGTCATGTTTATATCAATTATAAAATAAGATTAAGAACCAGGATTAGGCAAACCCGGAGAATAGCGACCATATATGCGTGCGATGTATTCAATTTGTGTACAATCCTATGGAAGCATGCGGTAGTGCGTCGGCGATGATTTTTGCACCAGATTCGACCAACAAATTGGTAAAGTTGGCTCAAGTTTACACTTTTTTACACCAAAATCGATTAAATTTTCAAGAGATTTCTTGAAATATTGAAGGAGGGGAAAGAAAATAACATTTAAAACCATTATTCTGTTTATGAAATGTACCCGTAATAAAAGTCGCCTTTGGACTTGTTTTGTGGATGGTTACCTGTGCACTGTGTATTATAATTTTGGACTTCTGCCGCCGATGTTTGCAATTTTGACGCAATCTGGTCGCTATTCTCCGGGTCTGCCCAGGATTAAACTGTCGATAATATCAAGCTAGATTTAATCCGCAAAACTTGTAGAAATATTCACATCTGTATGTAAGTTAGAGAAATTAGAGCAACAGACAAACTGACAGGCTTGCAAGGCAAATATCTCTGTGTACTCAAGAAGGCATCTCAACC
>BQKZ01002083.1:50561-68361 GCA_036244855.1 Temnopleurus reevesii
TGGTGGAAATTGAAGAAGTTGGCTACGCTCTTTGATTTTGGTAAAATCTCTTCGTTTCGTTTGGCAGGCAAATTCATTTGAAAAAAGACTACAATGTCTTCTTCAGCGTTGTTGAAAACTGATGCTTTGAATGTACTACGATGTATTGCAAAGGAATTGAGATATGCCAAACCAAAGGTGAGATGAAACAACCTTCAGTGAAAGGTTAGGGAGCTGGGGCAAAGATCCGCCGCCTCGGGCTCGCTGTGCTGGTTGTGCCGCAGCCAGCAGCCTAGCCTGAGCGGATGCAGCCTGACTGTATCTGCAGACGAGGGTCGGTGGGCGGCGTCGTTGGGATGTTGGATGATACATTATTATAATTTATATATCGTTGTTATTTGTGACAGTCTAGGCAACCAACTGTCTCTTCCAACTCTCAAACTGAGTCTCTGTTGCTCATTTATCTGGTGTTTTTTTTTTTTTTATTACAGTGTCAATAGTTTTAATATTTCCCAAAATTGTTTGACCTCAAAAGTCAAGACTAATATAAAGCCTCAGCTCAGTTTCAGGGTAATTAAGCGTTAAGGCCTTGCTTGATCAAGTTATGATTGAGTCATGTCATTTGTTTTTGTTCAATTCATACCCTTTTCTACAGAAGTGCAAATTAATCATGTATTTGTAATGTTATACAATGTAGCTGTAGGATCAGGGGGAGACAAATGTCTCTCTGAATAAGAATTTTAATAAATTAAACTATCCTTTCTTTTCATCTGAGACTATGAGCCTCTCCTATACTTCAGAAGTCAACCTGGGCCTGAGGTAAATCTATATTTCCAGAAAAGCAACACCTTAAGTCAAAAGAAGGATTTTGTTTGAATGGCGCGCGTGCGATCTCTGTTGACATGATTTTTGTAAAAATATTTGTAAATTTCTAACCCCTTTTCAGTCCCCCAAGTGGTCCAAACTATATCATGTACACTGCAGACACATTTTCACAATTGTATGGAAGTCCAAAGGTAACAGTGTTTGTTGTTCCATGCGATGCATAAAGTGCACTGTGCACATTGTACATAAGTAATAAAACAGCATACCAGGCAATGCATAGCATCAGTGAACCTCCATACAGCAGTAGTGTATTTAATTTGTAGTTTGGAATATTTAGGGCTGAAAATGGGGTTAGAAAATTTTACAGATATGTTGTATATATATATATTTCTAAATTGTGCCTTTAAGAAGAGTGGCTTCTATATAAAGGAGAATCTTAACAAACCAATACTTTGTGTCTCAATTGAATGATTTTTGTGTTGGGTAGATACATGTAAATACTTTGTAGGTTTTCACCACACCATTCAACACTGAAGACATCCTTAAAAAAGTCACTGTCATATTGATGAAAAAAAAAATAATTTCAGATCGGTAAAAAAAAAAGTCATTGCCATATTGGGGAAAAAATTCACTGTAATATTGATGAAAAAAGCCACTTTCATATTGTTTAAAAAATATTTTGGATAAAATCCTCTGTCCGGATACTTAACATACCCTAACACTCAATAATGCGCACTCATTTAGTGCAGTGCACATAAGAGTCTTTTAAATTACATTTGAAAGGTTGACAGAAAGATACGCTGTACATTGCTTGGTTTGTTGCCTTTTAAATGAAATAATGAAACAAAACATAGACATGTATTTGGATTGTCAAAACCTAACCGGATGTCATGATGTATGGAAATAAGTTAGGGGAAGTTTTCAGAAAAAAATTCTGTTCAGACATTTATAATTGTTCCTTCCTTAATTTTGATCTCTGTTCAATTTGTAGTTGTATTCAAGTTGAGCCCTATTGCATAAAAAGATGGTTTTAAACGCAACTCTGAAAATTCCTAAATGCAACTCCTTAATACCCATTCCTGATTGGTCAACAGTGAGGCGAGTTCAATTTTCAGACTTACATTCAAGTGCAAATTTTTATGCAATAGGGCCCTGATACATGTGAATTATCGTCAAAGGTGTTTAACCTAATCTTTACACAAGGAGTCTCAATTTAATATTTTATGTTTCACTCTCCATGTTTGCCCGCCAGAGCTCTCCTCGGAATTTGCTAGCTTTCCAGTATCTCATGAAGCAGTACAGGCAAAACCAAGTCACACAGGAGCAAGTATGCAGAGCACATAACAGCATGCTCCACAATGCACAAACCTACTTGTGTCTGCTTCGTAGCACAAGGGAATTTGAGGTAATTCATCTTGCAATTGATTTAATATATTCTCCAATAATTTGAAATAACTTCACAATTGCAAAAGTTTTGATTTATAAAATTGATTGATTTACATGTAACTCCAACAACCCCTTATGGAGATTACACATGCTACTGCTATGTAATTGAGTGATAAGATGCTGCTGAAAAAATCTCATCACCCATAGAGGTTTTCAACTTGTGATCTCTGGGTCACTAGACCAATGTCGTAACCAAGAGACCAAGTGAGTGCTCGAGCAAGAGAAGGTTAAGCTATCGCAATATTTAGAATTGTCAAATCAAAGGTTTTGAATTGATCCATCCCTCAGAAGATTAATTAAATACTGAATGTTGAGGTTTTTTTCCCCTAAGGATTCATTGCTATTCTGTGAATTTTGTATACAAAGACAAATGGGTTTTATTCATATGTATTTTTGTGAATTATACAAAGAAAATACAGAATAGAATAATTGCCAGCATTCTGATACACTGTTCATTGCATAGTTTCATGATTTTTGTTTCATTTTGGGTTATACTTTATAGAAATATGGAATTCTTTAAAGATTTGTAACATGTGTTTGGGTGAAATTGATGAAATATGTTTACCTTAAGTTGGAAAATTTTACAATTTGACTTTGACTTTCATAAAACAGTGTTGCAAGCAATAATGAATGCTCAAGTAAGCTCCTAGAAAATGTGTCATAGCGCCCTCATGCATTAAATTGTCACTTCATTAATACAGGACTTGCAAGCAGAGTACACCCACAGTGAGAGGACAGTCCAAGAGAGTGCAAGGCTTGTTGGATTAGAACTCCCAAAGACGCCACCAACCAACGAATGAAATGAAATACAGATAATCTGAGACTGAAATGAATTGCTTGTATGACAAATATGTCTGTGATGGGCAACCCAGAGGACACAAGGGACCCTCTTGACAGTGTGAGATAAAAACAAATAATTTGCATAAATATCAAATATGTTTATGAAGGTCAATTCAGAGAAATTCAAGAACCTTCAATACAATGTGAGATTGAAGTCAATGACCTGTAACAAGTCAAGCATGTCTTTAAAGCCCACCCCTAATCGGAAAAAGTGGACGTGCTGTACTAAAAAAGTTCTAAAGCGAAAGATTTCAATCTAAATGGAACTACCAAAGCAGCGAGAAATGTTGGATTATTTTTCTGAAAGGTTACTTGAGGAGCGCTTCTCAATAAAGAGACTTTCATCAATATGCATGTACCTGTGTGATGAATGTCTGCATGAACTCATATTTTCATACATGTAGATCTGGTTTGCTTGTTGGTGTTTCATTGTTTGTTTAGGGTGATTTTTCCTACTTCTGGTTTTTCGACACTTCCCCTCGTGGATTGATATTTATGTCAGTGGTTTAGAGCAATTCATCATCAAGTAAATTTTTGAATGACCCTGGACATGAGCTTGTGTTAAATGATGAGCTAGAATTTTACAACACAGGTGTGCCTGTTGTAAAGCTAAGGAAAATGGAATCACAATTGGATAACATAAACATATCTGGGATTATTATAAGAGGTAGCAAAGAATTCTAGCTTGCACAGCCATTGGCAAAGTGACCTGTAACTTTACCAGAGCTGAATGACTATAATTTTAATATATTTAGCACATCAAACTCGGCTTATCAAGCATTGTAAACACAGATACTCATCTGAACTTCTGAAGGGGATGTTATGTAAAAGTTGCAATTGATCGGAATGTGCCAATCAAAATCAGTGATTCATGCGCGTCTTGTTAGAATGCGCGATACAATTTGCAACTGATTTGAGTTGATTTGCGATTAATTGCAACTTTTGCACAACACCCAGGCCTATCATATCTTTCATGAACAATGAAAGTACTTAACAACACTGTAATCACCTTACCATTGTGAAGTTGATTCCCCTTTGTTACATGTATATTCTTAATATATAACATGTTTCATTCAAGGTGAACACTTATCTTGACGATTGCGCCTGATTATGTTCAGTCTGCTAGCAGGATTTTTATTGTGTGTGATGTGAATTGTTTATAAAGCATAATTATATTATTTTACCCAATGAAGTTTGATTACTTTGTGAGGTTGCATCATTATTCCCCTGAATGTCATATAACAGAACATATTTAAATACATGTTTATAGTTTTAATTAACCATAGATTTTATCACACAATATGCTTGAGTGATTGAGTTTTCAATGTAAAACTGTGCTTCGATTTATATTAAATTCTGAGATACCACTTTTCAGGAAATTCAACTGAGATGCATACAAAATTATGGTCAAATTACATTTTCAGGAAATTTTCTTATGAATAAAGGTGTTTGAAGTTAGCAGGGACTAGTTGCTTATTGCTACAGTCACATTGGGACTGATTTGAATCAAGTGAGTAAGGAATTAAATTCTGCGTTGACACTCATCGACCTGTATTAATTCCTTATCATCTCGGTTTGACCTGTATTCATTACGTTGCTGGTCTTTGTCAGTCTACAATGTACATAGCTCAAACTGGGGATCAAAATGGATTTCATTCCCCATGGTCCCAGAACCAAATCCAGATGTGTATGACTGTAGCCTAAAACTGACCTTGTATCCATCGCTTTACGTGTCTGACACCTCTTGGGATGTGTTGCTAAAAAGCTGCAATTGAACACAAATCAACTGTAAATCAGTTGTAATTTGGAACACACATTTTCGTTTGCGCGCGGTCTGCTCTTTTGACAAGACATGCATGTACATGTAACAATAATTTTGATTGGTGCATTCTGATCCAATGCAACTTGCTATCAATTGCAACTTTTGAACATCCCCCCTTCAGTCATACATGTACATCTGAACCTCGTCATTGGGACCAGAAATTTTTTTACCTTTATATAGAAACTTTGTTATAGCAAGGCTTTGACAAAATAAAAGGCGAGTTGGAACCCTAAAAATTACTGTTATGACAAGATCAAGATCATAAAGAGTATCATAAAAGACTTTACTCCAAATGAGGAGTCACCCATTAGCATACTTTTCAAGAAATACATGTAACTCAGGTCTTTTCGGGACTTGAAAGATACCTTACATGTATACACCACATGTCGCAAACACAAATTTCAATTTCAAATTATTCATAAAAGGATTTCAAAATACCTTTAACTTGGGCTATGGTTTGACTTAAAATGGATTAACTAAGGCAAGGTTGACTGCGGGAAGGTACATGTATAATAGAAGATAATTCCACTGGGTAGTCTGGTATTTTGAGAACTTAGTAATGGTATTGAAAATATAAAAACAAACTTGAAATACATGAATGGACTTTAATACTTGACTTGAAAAATCTTGCTCTGATTAAAAGCAGTAAAATCAAAGAAAGTTTGAAGTAAATCTGACAAGAAATAAGAAAGTTATGAATATTTCAATGATAATGATTGAACAGTGTTTTTCATAAATTACTGTATGGCTTTCATCATCACATGTGTGCTGATGTATGTCATGCACTTTCTGTATTAAAGCAAGCTTATTATAACTTGTTGGTTTTAAGAATCTGTTTTGCTCCATAAATGCTATTTCTTTTTAGATCTTCAAAAGGTTAAATCAATAAATGTATCTGTACCCATGCATATATCGACATAAAAAAATTTTCTTTTTGAGTTACGCATTGAAAAGCAAGATTTTTTAAACAGTAAGATATAATAAACTGCTTGCCGAGAAGTGCATGAACTATATCATATGACGGGACACAACACTGCCGATTTGCACAACAAACAACTGTTAAGTTATAACATTGAAACACTCATAACTTTTCTGTTTATGGTCCGATTTGTATGAAATTTTTTTTTGATCTGTTCATCTGATTTTCCTGCTTTTAATCAAAGCAAGATTTTTCTGGCGCAGAACAAGTCTTTAACATCATGTACTGTACAATGTACTCATTACTCATTCAAAGAAAAGATCACACATTTACATGCTTTAAACAATAATATGCGATATTTAATAAACAGATATAAATCACTTTGACAATGAATCATGCTTTGTACATTGATATAAATTAAATAGATTACATTCAAAAACAATTTCACATGGACATCACAACAATGTAAAATTAAGGTGGAAACTCTTGTAAATACCCAATATATTGTATTCCATGTAAATATCCATGGTAAAAATGCCTCATGAGTTTCCATATGTAAATCACCTAAAAAGATATGTCTCTTAGCTTTTATAATCGCCACTTTGAATTTTGATCAAATTCGTGAAAGTATAAGAAAATGTCCAATATTCAATAAAATTGCATAAAAACACATATACGATAACTAATTATGTTGGATTCTATTGATGTTGTTATTGAAAGATTGTTACATTCTAATACCGATATTGAAGAAAACTAAATTCAACCGACACTCAGTACATGACATCTGCATAAGGAAATTTATCTCTGTCATATTTGAGCCAATTTGAGAAAAATGTATAGGAATAAAATATTCAATATCAATAGTAATTTCTATCCCAGTTGAAAAAGTTTATAATTTGATTTTTTCTATGCATGAGTACTTCTTAGATATAGTGTGTCACTTTCATGTCATAAGTAAACAAAGCTGGATTTGGTAGTTGAATCAAATCATTATTTTTTTAACAAAAAGATAAGTATTACATGGAGGAGATTGTACAGTCATGTACTTGGTCAAAATTATCAAGACCTCCTTGAAAAGAATACCTGAACTACAACGAGATTGAGAATAACATGTAAATGAGACTATAGTAAAAGAGCAATATAACCCCAATGAAACAATATTTTACATTAAAAGGTCAAACAAAAAGTATCAAAGGAAGAATTCCCAAACATTAACTGCCTGAAAAGAATCAGCTGTCCAATGGTTTCATAAGTACTCTAAAAATAGATGTATAAAAATATCTCTTTTTTTACACTAACTGTTCCTCACCAATACACTCCATTTTCTGGATATACATGTAGACTGTTACTGAGCAAAAGTATTGAAGGTAAAAGGTACCACTCCCCTTTTCTTTCTTTCCCATTTAAAAAAGAAATAGTTTGGCTCCGATCCTGCAATAGACAAAGATACTTGGCCCATCAAAGTAATTTTTTTCCAAAAGAATAAAATTTATTGTAAACACTTCTAATACGTCAAGATCAATAAGCATATTGTGAACTTCCCAAAGCATATTGCAATAAAAACATGCATAGTCAATTTTATATCAGTATGTTGTAAATAAAAATTATATATATAATAAAGGTGGAAGAAGGAGTCCTCTATCGGTCAGGTTAATTGAACAAGAGCAAAGAGGGATCTGTGATAAGGAGTGGGGGAGGGGTAATGCAACCTAAATAGAGTACATGTATACTGTGATATGCCAGTATACTTAACACTGCAATTCAATAATCATTTGTAATATCAATATACAGTCTTGGCAATGAACAAATATTACACGATTAAGAATGTCACACTTGGCAGGTAAACAGTGTTACGATTCTGTTATCGGTCAGCTTGAAATTCACACTTATTATCTCTACATTGAGATCATGTTTTCTTTTTCTAGAAATAGAATTGCTTCGCTCACATGACCGAAAAGGAAAATACTTTAAAAGAATTGTGTTGCATTTTCAAGTGCAAGAGGCGCAGGACACAAAACTTTTTTTCACTGTTTCTGGCTCAATTTTTCCTTTCATTCTGATGTCTTTGTAGAACAAGGAAATAAATCAATTCATGATTGTCATTTTTAATAGATATACATGTACATGTATACTCATAAAAGTTATTCAAAGTATTCTTAGACTTTATTCTATGTACAATTTGTATTTGTCCTCTTCAGTGTACATGAATGACATGCTTTCATCCACCACAACACACAGAATATTATAGGTTAGAATAAAAACTAGCCTCTGTCCACCAAAGCAGATCATTGTGCACACATTTATGTAACAGACAATCTTTTCATTTCTCATTCTTGGACCTGGCATAATAAGCATTTTTTTCACACAAAATGAAGCTTAATAATGTGTAATCTGCATTTGCCTACATATAATGCCATCGGGATATCACCAAAAAAGGCAACCAGAAATACACTAAAGTATTTATGAAATGGTTTTCCTGAGGTATTTGTAGATGATACTTATATGTGAAACGGTTAAAACAATTTTCAAGAACTTCAAAAATTTGGCAGCTCATGCACAAAATCAAAATATAATATTACGAAGCACAATTAAAACAATATCAGACCCTTTATTCCATATTGAGTGATCTTAACATCATGGTATTCAAATACATGCACATGTACATTGTAGCAATCAACATCCCTTAATTTTACAGGGTTTTTAATGTCCTGCAGTCCACCCGGGTGAAATACATGTGCATTTTACATGTGTCCCTTCAAGCAAACCCTCCAATATTTTCAAACGCATTGGTCCAATACAATGTAAACGTGTTACATAGAAATGTTGAGGATTATTGTTCGGACTTTGGTACCAAATTCCAGCTGCAGATTACATACAATGCGTAAATACAGTATATTTTTTTGTATTGCACGTTTCTTTACCACAATTGGAATAGTTGACCAGAGTCCTTATTTATCTTCAACAGAGATAAGCCTCACGTGGCTCACATATACAACATGTGACTAGAAGGGACTTAACAAATAGAAATAGGAAACTAAATACATATACATTCATCGTGAACAATGATCGGCGAGTTATCACTTTCACTTGCATTGATATTAACTTGATAAAAGTACATGTAGATGTATAGCTTGGCACTTGATAAATGTAGTTGCTCTTGAAGGAGTGTGAAATTTGAATTAAAACTACACTTCATACGTCATAAAGATTGATCACGATTGAGTTACATGTAGTGCTTTTTCTTGCATTGATCTGGAGGAATGTACATTTACAATAACTTGGCACTTGATACATTTTAAAGTGTAAATTTTAAACAAAAGCAATCAGATATCAAGATGTCCCTATAAATAAAATATACAGATACTTTGTTCCCACCCATCCAAGCCCCCAAACAAATAAACCCCACCCCCTAAAAACAGCATGTGACTAGAAAAGACGATACAAATACAAACACAATTTTATTACATTACATACATGTACGTCACTAAGATTGAGTTATTGCTTTCGCTTGCATTGATATTAATTTGAGGAATGTACAGTTACAATATAAACTTGGCACTTGAAATCTTTTGTTTGTAGAGTGAGCAAAGTGAGACTCTCATAATTGAAAAAAAAATCTGATATATCTCTAACCCTACTTTAATCATCCAAGCCTACACGTAAAAACAAATATATACAATCTGATTTGGTTATACCTCATAAATACCTTGACGTAAACCTGTAAAAAGATACTGTATTGGGCACTACATGCATACAGAAGGCATAATGAAACCAAAAGTTTTCATAATGTCTTCATTAAGGAACCAAAAAATGAAAATAATAGGACAGGTTGTTTCCGTGATTTGAAGGAAGTTCACACTATAATTCTTTGCTTTTTACCAAGTAGAGGGGAAATCCATACTTTTATCCATTTTTAATATGGGTTTTCTAAGAGAAATAAGTTATATGGTCACATGTCTTCTTTGAAGATGAAATTTTAAAGACAGAGAGAGAAAGAGAGGAAGAGAGAGAGAATGTAGACTGTATATCCTTGTCTACAATTACAAATTCTCTGTACACTTTAATTACAATCATGCACTAGGCACATCCAGACCTACATGTACATGTACATGAACAACATGCTTTCTCAATTCTCTTGAATAGTCTCGCAAAAAGGAAAGTAGGAAACAAAATAGAGTGATTTAATACAGATTTCTACAGTTCAATTAATCCACATCAAGTTATGACTTGATGATCCCCCCCCCCCCCCCCCCTCTTTTCCATTAAAAAAGAGAGAGAGAGAGAGAAATATGAAGAAATGTCACAGGAATTAAAACATTGTATAATAAAAGATTAAAATGAGCACCAAACAGTAGTAGTTCAGGAAATCCTGCAGCATAGACCGAATTTTACATTAGAAACTGGATCTATGAGGTACAGTAAACATACATGTACTTACCGCAGGTTCATGGAAAATAAAACAAACAGAGCTCTACCTCTTTGGTAAAGCAATAAACTTCTTACTTCAAGTACAAGTTTCCATCATACAACTTACTTTTAGGAATCATGCTTTCTTTTTCACCTTATGAGGGTGACCTAATCTCTGTACAATATCTGACTCCAGCTATGATTGTTGAATGTAGTGTATCATCTAAAAAATAAATTTAAGAGTCAATCCAAACTCTGATTCGAAGCAACTCAAAACTGTACGAAGATGACGAGCTGAAATCATATTCATCCATCATCCATGGTACTTATTTCCGAAAATTTGGCTTGTATGTGACAATCAGAAGGAGTTCTCTACTCAGGCAAGGTGATTGCTCCACTGCAAAGCAAATGCCGGTGATGCTGTGATCACTATGCTAGGAATTGCTTTAAAAATCGTAGCATCTTTACTCTGGCAAGCATGATGTTAAAATAATACTCTCAAAGTCTCTACACTCAGCATATTAGATTCACTATCTCTTGCTCAAGAGGGCAAATTGACACCACTTCTTACAGGAAAATAGCAAAAACTATTGAAGTTCATATTATTTGTCCAATCAAAAATCTCTCAGAGTCAAACAAGCACACCTCGCCACCGTTGAAATTTTCACTGAGCACTTGCCTCTGAATAGCTATTCTCGACAGTGGTATCACTATCGTAGCTCTTAATCCAATGGTGTCCTCCATCAGAAAATAAATAGTCTACCCACATGGACTTTCTGAATATCAAGATCTTCGAATTGAGGAGATGGCAGGCAAATCTTCCTCATACTGCCTTTATGCTAGCATTGTGATCATCTGTGAATAGTTCTTTACCTCTTTGTATCAATTCCAGAACAGTATTGTCAAGTTTTCTTTCTAACCATGCCTGGATTTCATTTGAGGAGAGTTCTGACTGGAGGAAGAGATGGACAGCTGAATCAGACAGGCATGATCGGTCTTCTACCATCCTGTTGGGTAAAAGAAGAAGGGTTTTTGATAAAAATCCTTGAAATTAGAAAATAAGAATAAATAGATATAGCTATTTTCATCATGAAATCAATGCTCATGGTGCTTGAGTATTTTACTGATGAATATTCTTACACAGACTTAATGGCTTTTAAACAAGAGGAGACATGAACATTCATAAGCATTTTCCAAAAGTGAAATTTGACTACTTATACAGTGAAACCTCTTTATAACGAGGTCCTTGGGACCATGAAAATTACCTTGTTGTATCAGGTTCCTCACTATATCAGAGTAAAAAAACAAAGAAATATAAAGAGCTGGGACCAATAAAATCACCCTTGTTATAACGGGTATCTCGCTATATCCGACCTCTTTATAACGAGGGCCCACTGTACTCCTGAAATAATCACAGAAATGTCTAAATTTGTAGTACTGTACTTTCTGACAACTGGAGGCTACGACATGTACATGTAATATTAAGTAACAAAAGGATTAAAAAACAAATCATGTCTAAAATGTGACACTATGAAACTCACTTGCTAAGGAATTCCTGGAGACCAACTCTCCTCTTCTCTGCAAAGTCCTTGTCAAATAGATTTAGTAAATTTCTGGATGGTAAATCTGGAATCGTCCTAGAATTTCAATAAAATACAGAAAAGTATATGAAAATAGATGAAGGAAAGTTACAATATGCTTTTATATAATTGATAAACCTAATGAATGATTCATTTGAGCAACCTGAGAAACATCCATCTTAAACATTGTCATCAAAACTTTAACTGGTACAGTGTACATGTGTACATATGCCATTTCCTCATTGGATGTGTGATTTCAAAACTCTTCTGAAATGTACCTGGAATTAATTAACAAAAATGATGGGGACACAAGGGATTCTACCATATCACCAAAAGAAGAGACAAAATGTTTAATGTACAAATGGAGAGAACAGGGATGCCAGAGTGAACAGGGATAATAGAAATATTGAGAAAATTAACAATCTTTTAGGGGATGATGGATCACTTTAAGGATCCTGTCCTGGGTTAAATCAGTCAATCTTTATGAAAAATAAACAAAAATGAAAGCAAATATGTTACAAGCAGATCCCATTTTTCTGTCCTTCTTCCCCAAATGTTCTACTTTGCCCCTTAATGTGGTACAAGGGCATTAATTGTTGGCCAATAGTTTGTGATTTCAGATTTTGTTGATAAAAGCACAATATATCAAAGTCTGGAATCACCTTCTAGTTGCAGACACGCTTTGAGCCATGTCAGATAATACAAATTTATAACTTTGTTCGTTCCTTACCTGCCAATTAATGAGCGATTCGATTCAAGACGCCTTTTCAACCAAACAAACTCCGAGTATGTACGCCATACACAGGTTGATGGCAGATGGAAACAGATATCATTGGACTACATGCACAAAGAAAGAAAAATAAAAAAAAAAAAAAAAGTTTACTTGAGCTTCAAAGAAAGAAAAATAAAAAACAAAAAAGTACATGTATACTTGCGCTTCAGGTAAAAAAAGTCACATGTTGTAGAATTTTTTTCCGTGATATTACAATCATCGTTTGAAATTGACTTGGGTTGTGAATTGGCCTAATGTTACACCTGTATGAAATATTTTAAAATTTATTCTCAGCTTATTTTATGTACAAGGTTGTTATTCCACAAGCAATGCTATCCAAAAGTTGTTGGTAATGACAACAAAATCAAAAATATATGTAATGGACAGGCCTAACAGATTATGATTTGTCTGAAATTTCATTAACTTTCCTCATTGACAATTTACTGTAATTGGATACATGTACATGTACAGCCATGACTTTTAATGGCAGTTTATCATAATGGGGGAAACTTTGATAATTTCAAAATGGATATGTAGGTGATAGATCACCTATATGTACTGTATAGGACTGTATGGCCTTCCTATAGAATTAAAGGACCTGTGGAGTTTTTGTAAAATCTGAAAATTTGTTCAATATTCTGAAGGTGGTTCTCTGCATGATACAGACCCCTGAGTTGGCAACTTTGGAAGAATTTGTGACATAATAGCTGATATTTTATTACAAATGGATTAAAATTTAGGATAAGAGTATTGCAACTTTTTGCATGTTTCTTTCTATAAAATACATGTATATGTGGAATTGATAAATGCATATATTATACTCAAGCAACATTTTTTTTTTTTTTTGTATAAATAAGAAAAAATTGGAAATTTGGAAAACAGGATGAACTGAGACTTGTCCGACATAATGTTACCGATTCCGTCAAAGTTACCAACCTTACAGATCTCCATCCTTGTCAGGGATCATGATATTATTTAGATAGCGAAAATAAGTACAGTGAACCAAACTTCAAAGTTCAACCCCAATACAAATTCTTTCTTCAGATTCTTTCTTCCGAGAATTTAAAAGTAGAAGTACATGTACATACATTGTAGAACATCTGGCACAGGAGCAAATTTTGGGTCACAAATTGAAAAAAATTCAAATTATAAAAGTAAAGGCTGATAAGCAACTACATGCACCATGCCATGTATTATGTGATTCATGATATCATCAACTAAGTACATGTATATTCTATCTTCATTCAAGCTTACTGGTAATTTTGGGGGAATCAGGGTTTAAATATTATGTATTAAAAGTAAACTTCAGGATGTTCTGGCGAGATACAGGTAGAGTGCACAGTATGCACTTGCTTTACAGGAATGTAAACACTGTTTATCTTAATACCATTGAACTGGCCTACTTGTAGACCTACCTCTAAGCTGATTTTATACAAAGTGACTTTGGACCCCATACTGTCAGTTGATGATATCATCTCTGGAACCTCAACGATAGTTCGAACCTGCAATGATTCCAAACAAAAGTAAACAATGACAGCGGAAGTTTTATTACTTACATGTACTTCAAATCCATGTGCATACAAGTACATGTGCTTTATTTTGGGTCATGTATACAAAGGTATAAACCTACATGTACATTCAAATTCTATTGAACTGTCCCTTGTACTGTAATGTATGCTAGATTTTGACTACAAAAACTGCACTTTAACAAAGTCACGCACATTCAGATCCATTATAAAGTAGTATCTGATTGATACTTAGTGGGAGAAGCAAAGGAAATTCTGCTGTAGACACCCCCCTAACTGAGAGGTTTTTCTCTTTTACTGTACATGTACATACGCGGATCCAGCATCATCGAGTACAAAAGAATTAGGGACCGCTTTTTGTGCTCACACAATACCGGCCCCCTAAATCTTTTGTATTTGTGGAGGCTAGATCCGCCTATGCATGTAGACCCCTAACTTTACAGAAAATTCAGTCATTTCTGTATCTGTAAAACATAGACTTCTCCGTAAAGTAGTTTTTTAAAGTTTAATAACTTTGGCTCAACAATTTTGCAAACTTAGGGCGAGGGGGGGGGGGGATCTACACAGCATAATGTCTTGCGACATCAATATATTGAGATTTTGATCAAATGCCTATTAACAAGTAAGAGTGAGCTAAAAGCTGATGGTGCAATAGAATTTGAAGTATCGTATTACAGTCAGGGAATGTTCCTAAGTGTTCCTTCACAATAACCATAAAATGCAACTAGTATTCAGCACCAAATAATGTGAGACTCATATCTGTGATATAATGTACTGGTACCCAGCTTCCATGACAGGGATGGCAAGCAAAAATTGTATGCTTTAATGCTTTGTATTTTACTATTGTCCATGAACCCTTGGAAGAGGGGTACCAAACTCCATGGAGATCTGTAGGCCCTTCCGTACATATTCAAAGCGTAAAAATACAAATGTTCATCCACCTGTCAACCTGAAAAATCTACACTTATTCAAATCCATGTATGTTCGATTGGAAAAAAGACAAACCTACCATTAAACTTTTCAGGTATTTTAATATTGAACAAACACTTGACCACAAGCATGGTGTTAAATTGGTAAATGAAGGCTAATTAAAACTTGGTACAGTGTAAATGTTTCAAGTTTAGCCCACATGGTTTAAAATTAGGATGGGTCAACCTGATCTACAGGTTACTGTAAAGCAATTCAGGTAAAGAAACAGGATGTTCTATTTTTAGAAGGTTCTAATCAAGAGGAAGCCAATACTGTCTTTCCATTACTTGTTCAATTACACACCCTTCTTGTACAGCAATAGTTAGGTAATGGGAATGTGATTCAAATATGATGTGTCAAATTGCCAGGTAGGTAAAACCCCTTAATTAATTTAGCAGTTGACAATAACACCCAACTTTACTTCCTGAAGTTTCCCTTAAAAAAAAACTTACTCTGCTTTTGGAAAATATGCATTTATTCTGAAATGAATATACTGTACAGACATGTATGTTTAACAATGTATTACTAGAACCAAACTCCCATTACCGTAGAAAAACGTTTTTAGAATTCGAAGTGAGTCTGTACCCAGTACCCTACGATTCAAACATGTGTATGTGAATAAATCAAATGGTTTAGGGCAAAGGCGGAGGCCAAAAGGTTCTGACAAATCTTGTAAAATTACAATATCAATGCATTCCAACACATGTTTCTTACCCTTTGTTTATATCTTGCTTTCCCTTTCTTCTCCATTTTTACGAGCAAACTGTGATTGCTCTCATCTTATAACATTTGCCCTTTTCCAGTTGTTTAGATTTTGTTCTTATTCGATAGAAAGAAAAACATGTCTATAAATTTTCAGATGTAAATCAGGGTTTGAACAAATTTGAAGTAAATTCCTATCCTCTTTTATTTCTTACACGACTACAAACATACATGTACTGTAGTGGAGCATGTGTGTTGCAATGTTTAGACCAAGGGAAAAATTGTTTAGTTACCCTCAATTGACAAACCTTTTGAGAATGCTCTAACATGTACATGTAATTACTTTTTTTTTCCAATAGGCCTTTAGCTATTGTAACTTTCCTACACGTACATGTACAGCATGTCTTATTTTTAGCATGAAATTTGTTCCTTAACTACATGTATAAAAAAAAATGATAAAAAACTTTTCCCTACTGCATTCAAGAGCAACAAAACAATTATTTTGGGGGTGTATTAATGTTGAAAAATAATAACAATGCAAAACATGTACATATACATTTTGAATCTGTTCGAGAAGCTAAATCTAATATTCTCTAGAAAGAGAGTATTACTTTTTCAAACAGATTCAAAATACAAGAATATATGTATTGAGGATATTCAATCGGCACTCACAAAGTTTAAATGCATATCATGGTTGAATCAATCTATTAAATTAGAGGGTAAAAATGTCAGAAAAATAAAGAAAGGAAGAAAACGAAATCACTTCACCAAATATTTGACACTTCTGCAAGAGTCTTTTTCAAGAATAGGATTTTCCAAGACTTCTTGTTAATTGCTTGAAGTCGAAGTGATTTTTCTATATGTTGCTGAATATTGGGAAACGCCCTTCAGCTACGTATAGCTTCATAAGATGCGACATTGCACAGAATATTTAAAAATATACCAATGCAACAAAGCAATAAAGAAAATATAATATAAAACTAAATCAAACGTACATAAATGAATGAGAATCTGTCTTTCAGAAAATTTGATGCATTATATAATATATCAATTTGTTTCCTTTTTAATTGGGATAATACTACTACTATTCCCCATTAGCTCTACTTTGAAATAAAATCATACTTTGTATAAATATATGTAAAACTTGTGAGCTGATTTAGCTACATTAAATCAGACCCCCAGAATAATAAACATGCAAGTAAAAGCTTCACCTACAAATGATCAAAAATGTTCAGGCCTGTACTATACCTGTGAAATTCTGTTGAGAGATAGTGGACTAGAAGTTGTGTCATCGTTACTAACTGAGGATTGAAGACTTGAACTCGAAACAATGTCTGTATCAATCTCACTGCCTGCTCCACAGCTACTGCTCAGACTCGTCATGCTTTTGTCGAGCTCCAGCGGGGAGCCGACAGGACTACTCCCTGCACTCTGGCTCTGATCCATTCTGCCTTCCGATCCCGACTCAGAGATGTCTACGGGAGGCGACGACGACGATTTTGTGCCGTTATCATTCAACATGATCCTCGTCAAATCAAACTCGATTTTAGGGATATCTTCTGCTTTAGATTGGTACGACAGCGAATGCAAAAATATCAGTATTAATAGACTGTTATGACCAGAACACGGAACGGCCCAGGAAATTACCTGACACAGGATGTAGTAAACGCGGGTAAATACCGGCCGGTTTCCTGCATACACGAAAACCCTAAATACAACAACAATCATGTGATTATTCCATGCCACGACCAAAGGCGATGACGCAATCATGACCAGCGATCGGATCGGGACTGCAATTTGATTGGTGAACTTTTTACATGACGTTGGTGGTTGTATGCAAATTCAAGGCGATTAGCATTTGTAAACAGACGGCACCGATTTTATGTTTACGTTCGGGGTTCCAAAACGAAGCAAAGGCAACGGGTCATGTGTTTTGGCGGGGAAATACCCTCCTCTTTCTGGTAAATCCACAGCAGTATAGACCCACCCTCAAATCGGGTAGGGGAGCCCGGG